>CAUHTR010007374.1:0-53708 GCA_959609185.1 Schmidtea polychroa | reverse complement strand
TTATCTAAGTAAATCGCCCATTTATATAGGAGTCGCTTGTCGGCTATACAACATTTGTCCCTGATACATTACTATCATTTTATACCGATTTATACTGTTATATTGTATATTGAGCTCTAATTATTTAATTAAATCATCTTTCCAAAGAGGACCCAAAAAATGTTTTGCACGCGGCGCAAAACTCCTCTGTAACTCTAAGCCCTTCTTTCAATTAACACTCTCCTCTCCCCCTACGCAACTGGTCTCATACCGTACAAAATAAACAAGGTATTCCATCAAAATTTCGAGAGTTACGAAGTGTTCCGTCGCAGGAACAGTTTGGGAAACCCTGGTCTAATTCACTTGTGCATGCAGTATAGGGGGGGGGGGCATCTATGACTCATTGCATAGGATCCCAACATTTCTAGCTACTCCACTGTTTCTAATATTTTAACGGTAAATTTATTTATTCATTTAAAGATATTATTTCATTAAAAGTAAGAATTAAACAGAAATATCATATAAAACTATACATCTTGACATTAAGTGCTGAGGAGTAATTGATCTCAAATTAGGATTGTAAATACCTGTCGAATTACTTTTATCATGTGCTTTATGTGTTTCTTGATAATATAAATCCTAAATTAACAATATTAAATTTTAAACATAATTTATTATATAACTAACACTTGAGTTATTTCTATTTTTTATATCCTCTAAAAATCCATAAACATCTTGATGTAGAATTTTAGGTGAGCAATTCACATTTTCAACATGTTCGATTTCGAAAACTTTTGTTACAATGTTACTTTCACGACTGCCGTCTCTAAAACAAAATCGAATGATTAATAATTAAACACTATATTTACTTTGACACTGCAATGGCCTTTACTGTTCTCTTTCCAGCCGGCAAGCAAAATGGAACTGAAAATTTAAAAGTATGTTTATCTCCAATAATTTTAAAAGGCTCTGGTTTAAATCCATTAACTGTAAAATATATATCTGTATCACTGGATTCTGATACTATCTCTATTTTTGTATCTATATTAAGAACTTTTGTTTTTGTAAGATGTGGAAGTTTCAAAGGAATAATGATTGGAGCTTTTATTTGACCAGCAGCCATTAAATATTTAAATTTCAAAGTTTAATAGTTACTATAGTAAACATATAATAAAATAACCGGATGCATTTAAAGATTAAACAAAATTATAATAATTTTAGTCATAATTTTTTTTTCAAATCATTTAATTTCGATCAATTATATTTAAAAAATCATTTTTTCTCTAATTTAAAAATTAAATTATAAACAAATAACATCACAATTTCAATTAACTGATCATTTAGTATGTATTTCTTTATTAGTAATCATGATAAGTCATTAGCTGTAAATGAAAAAATGCTTTGAAAATGCATTTAGAAACGTCAACTAATTTCAATATTCAAATCACAATTTAGATTTGATCAATTTACTGGTGAAAATTTTCTTTAACCCGACCTGTGCGACATATATCTTGTCAGCTTTTATCATACGGCTCATGAACGCATTCTAGAAAGCTCCTAAAAAACTCAGACGAAGTTGATATATTTAAAAAATAAATCTGATCTATTGGTAGATTAAGAATAGTGGTGGGTTACCTATGGGGAGAATTTTTTTCTTTTGTATGTTTTTTTATTTGATAATTTCGCTGTTTTACAAACCCCTAGCAACCGCGCATAATTATTTTATTCTTCCATTAAACGCCCGTCGCAAGCGACGTTAGGGATGCAATTTAGCGGGTTGCTGTCGGCAAAATGTAAACTCTATCATATGAACTGCTAATGATCCGATGAGACCCTGGGTTTATGGGCTACCGCAGAAGGTATAAGGACCATTTTCTCTTTTTCTCTTACCATTTTATTTTTCACTGAATCTTTTAATTGTTACTATGTACTCTGTACTACCCTGTCATAATTTCTCCAGCAAAAAACTTTTGTTGGCGCTTAGGGATGTGTCATTTTATTTTTGAATGTGTTAGGGGTACTTATAAACGTTGAATCGACTCTTTCCTAAACGCCTTAATGACTATTGTGATTATACCATCTGTATACCCATGGCGACGACCATGTTGGTGTTGTACATAATGGTTGAAAATCCTTGAGTAGGTGAGATCTATTGCTAAAACTACTCCCGTGATATTTTCATTTTCGGGTTCCGGACTGCCGATAGAAGGTCTTGCGTCGTTGTTCATGATCCATTCTATTGTTAGATTATTGTCATATATTCATTTAATTCTGGTTCTCATTTTTGAATGTTTTCTAATGTTATTTTCAAAGATTTTGCGCAGGGATCCGCCCTTATTTTCCCGTTAATAAATGTTACTATGTTTTTTCCGTAATATTTATCAATATTTAACTTATCTTTCAAAGAATTTGAGCAGGGATCTGCCTGTATTTCTAATTCAAACCTATGTTCCACTAGAAATACTTACGGCGACGAACCAGTAGAATAGCCCACACATTATGACCCGATCAATCCGTGTGAATCTGAAAAGCCAGCCGAAATTAACATTGATAAAGCCCTTGACTGGATTAACGCAGACTGTAAGGGAGACATAAGTGGTAAATCTTCATCTATATTTTCAAAATTTAGGGAATTCAATAGAAAAATTCAATATTATCTGTAGAATAATAGTTATTAAAGGCTTTTTAACTTAGAAATAATATATAACAACGAGATAAACTATATCGATAAAAACAACATAGAAGACAGTAGTGGCTATAATGGGAATCCTAGGCCGCCTCACCCTCCGATTTCGCTCGTAAAAAAAACAAGTTTGTTTTATTATCCTCGCTCATCTTCGGGTAAAAACGGGGCGCCCTAGGATTCCGATTATAGCCACTACTTATAAACCCACATTTTAATAATTCTACATTTTAATAATTCCATATTTTAATAATTCCATATTTTAATAATTCCATATTTTAATAATTCCATATTTTAATAATTCCATATTTTCATATTTCAATATTTTCATATTTTCATATTTTAATATTTCCATATTTTAATATTTCCAAGATTTCCATATTTTAATATTTCACATTTTAATATTTTCATACTTTAATAATTTTAAAATAATTTCAATAATGTTGGGTACCCAAATTTTATCGATTCAATGATTCAATAATTCAATAATTCAATAATTCAATGATTCCACATTTCCACATTTCAATAATTTTAATAATTTTAATAATTTTAATAATTTAATATTTTTTAAATATTGTTGGGTACCCAAGGAATAATATTTTAACCCTTTCCAGCCCAAATTTTTTCAAAACAAAAAAAAATATATGCAGTAAGTAGGTACCAAAACTACTTATTTTATCATAAAAATATTTTACTTCATTTTTTTTGTTGCCCCCTTGTGCCAACTGTTAAAAACATATCTTACTATAGTTCTCACTAGTTACTGCCAACCGTTTTGGTAGTAGAGAGAAAAAAACTGAGTTTTTAACTAATGATTCCATTTGGAATCACTGGGCTGGAAAGGGTTAAATAATTTGGTAATTAGTAAATTCACTAATACCCAAGATTATAAACTTGTCAAATTCTATATTATAAAAATAAATATTATAAAAAATAGAAAAAAATGGCTACTTCAGAAAACTTCCATACCCAAGATTATTTTTGTGATTCATGTAATAGGAGTTTCAAATCAAAAACAGGATTAATTTCACAAAAAAAAATCAAAAGACCATTTAAAGAAATTAAATTTTTTAGATGATAACAACTCTAAAATTTGTTCCAAATGTAAAGAAAGATATTTATTATTAGGTTTTCATAAACATTTTAGAAATTGTATTGGAATAAAAAAAATAAGAGAAATATTTTCATGTCTCAAATGTCATGAAAAATTCAAAAGCAAATTTGAATTAAAAGAACACTCTCAAGAACACTCTTCATATATTAAAAAAAATTCATCTGAAATAAAAGAATCAGTGGAAAATGCTATAAAAAGATTCAAGGGTCAAATTAAAATTAATATTTATGAATTAGATGGTCCCAAGGTTATACCAATTTATATTTCAGATCAAGATCTTTAAGTGTAACTTTTAATACAATAAGTTTATTAATTTTGGAAAAGATTTCAACAGATACAAATGATTTAATTTGTCATTATGTTTGGATAAAAAATTTTCAAGGTTTTAGGAGATCTCGATCATCATCCTTTCATCGAGTACAAGGATATATTTGTGAAAGATGTGTTACTTATTATTCAACTTCTGATGCTGTCAGAATAAAACATGAAAGATTATGTCGATAAAATGACCAGTATTAATTAAAATGCCAGAGAATCTTGAAATGAAATTTAAAAATTATTCAAATTTATTAGAATCTCTTGTTACAATTTATGGGGATTTTGAAGCAATTAATATACCACAAAATTTAAAATGAGAATACCTAAATGTTATAGAAAAAAATAAACTATTAGAATCATGGTATGAATATGATTCGACTGAAAATTAAGATTTTCATCTAAATCAAATAGAAAAAATGAAATATTTTCTCAAACTAAACAAGAAATCTTTTACAATAAAATTAACTAAGCAAGTTCCATCAGCATATCATATATTCATCAAAAGTAATTATCCAGAAATAATAGAATTATATGAAATAGCACATCGAGGAACTTCTCCATGGGATACTCTGGATCATTTTGTTACAAGTATAAATTCCCTGGAATCATTCTTGCATAAAAATTAAAAATTGATTTTGAAATGGATGTTTCACCAGAACAATTTATAGAATATGAAAATTCTACAATTTGTTGGATGTGTAAACAAGAATTGAGAGATTATGAAAATTTTAATAACCCAAAAGTTTTGGATTATGATCTTTTTAAAAAATTAAATAATTATCGAGGGGCAGCTCATAATAATTGTAATTTAAATTGTAAAAAACCACAAAGATACCAATTATATTTCATAATTTATTTGGATATGATATTCACTTGTTCATAAAACATTTGGCAATTAATGCAAAAAACACTTTTAAAGTTATTGGTTTAACAAAAGAAAAATATAAATGTGTAGAATATGGTTGCTTAAGATTTATAGATTCTCTAAATTTCTTTGGAATGAGTTTAGATGGAATAACAAAAACAATGTCAAGCTAAGATTTTAAATTTACAATAGAAGATGTTTTGGAAAAATATAATATTCCAATTGAAGAATATCCAACATGTTTAACAAAAGGAATATATCCATATGATTATATTGATTCATTTAATAAATATCAAGAAACAGAATTACCCCCACATTAAAAATTTTATTCAATATTAACTCAATCAAATACAACTCAACAAGAAGATACCCGAGCTAGAAAAATGTGGCAATTATTTAATTGTCAAAATATTGGAGAATATACAGATGTTTATCTAAGTCTTGATGTTTATATTCTCGCTGATTGTTTTGAAAATTTTATAAAAATTTTTTGTATTGAAACCTTATAATATAACCCTACCATCATTATCTTGGGATATATTATTATATAATATGATTTGTTCGGCAAATCCAAGTATAGAATTATTATCAGATGTCAACATGTTCAACATGATAAAAAATAATATTCGAGGTGGAATTAGTTCTGGAATGGGTGAAAGACACATAATTGCAATCAATTATAAATATCTTTATAGAACTTTATTCAAAGATACAGATGAACCATATGTTGAATTAAAAACAATTGAAGAATTTGAAATGCCAATGGAATGTATAAATAATCCATCTTATATTTTATACATTGATGCAACTACTTTATATTCTGGAATAATGACACAATATTTACCAATTTCTTCATTTGAATGGGTTGATGTTCCAGAAGATAAAGAAGTAACCAATGAATTAATAAACAAAATATTAAATACTCCTAAAGATTCAAATATTGGATATTTTCTAGAAGTTGATTTAAAATATCCAGACAGTATAAAATACAAAACAAGATATTTTCCATTTGTTCCAATAAAAACAATAAGACGAGATGAATTATCCCCATGGCAAAAAAAGGAAAATGAACATACTAGTATGAAATTAATATATGATCAAACAGACAAAACAAATTATCTCATACATTATAGAATGTTACAATTCTATGTTAGACATAGAATGGAGATACAACAAGTTCATAGTATTAGAAAATTTAAACAAGCACCATTCATGAAAGATTGAAGGAAATATTAAAACGAGAAATGAATGTAAAAGAAAACAAGATGCATTTGGGGACACCATGTATAAATTATTAAATAATTCTGTATTTGGAAAAACGATGGAAAATATTGACAAGTATACAAAGATTGAATTATTAACAAACAATCGAAAATATTTTGCAAGATATAATAGAATGTTGGCAAAACCAACATTTAAAAATGCAGAAATATTTTCAAGAGAATTAGCTGCGGTTGAAATAGGAAATTATGAAAAAACATACAACAAGCCAATGTTTATTGGATATAGTATTTTAGAATTATCTAAATTACAAATGTATGAAACATATTATGATGTATTACAACAACATTTCCAAGATAGAATATCAATGCATGTAATGGATACAGATAGTATGTTTTTAAGAATTTATACCCATGATATATACGAGGAAATATCTGAAAATGAAACTTTGAGTAAATTAATAAATTCAAGTGGAGCCTTGTTTACTTTTAAAGATGAGAAACCAAATAATCCAATATGTGGAGGAACATTTATTCGTCCAAAACAATATTCTCTTGAAATGGAAAATCCATCTTTTCCAAATCGTCCAATGATTGAAGAAAATAAAAATAAGGGAATTCAAAAATGTGTAACCAAAACAATTAAACATCAAGATTATGTTAATGTTTTAAAACCAAATTTAAAGAAACAAACAGTAACAGTTCATCAAATTAAATCTGTTAAACATGATCTAGGAGAACACGAATCAAACAAAACCTCATTAAATAATTATGATGATAAAAGATGGATTTTATCTGATGGAATTCATACAATTCCATTTGGAAGTGATATAATTCCAATCATACACAAGTTGAAAAAAATAAATAAAATATTGGCAACAAATTGTACAGATGTTGAAATTATTAAAATGAAACCTGTCGAGTATCAACCATTAATTGATATTTATAATAATCTTGATAATCCTCATAATAATGATGATGATAATTCTGATAATAATAATAATAATAATGAATCTGATAATGAATCTGAAGATTATAATGTTTGTAACGAGTCTGAACTTGATAATAATTCTATTGATTCTTATGTTTATGATTCTGATGATAGTCACAAAGTTTATTATAATGATTCTGATGATGATGATAATTCTGATTAGATTCAATTAGATTCCATCATATTAAATCATATTCCAAGATATTTCATCATATTCCAAGATATTCCATCATATTTCATCATATTTCGTCATGACGAAATCTGACAAAGTTTTAGAGTATATAATTTCAAATATAAAAAATTGATTAGATGACAAGAAATAATTACAAGAATGATTAAATATGGAGTTTCTTGATTAAATATCTTTATACTGAAGCATCTTTGAATTCTTTCTTATTTTCCTTCTTTATATTTTCATATTCCATCTTTAAATTTTCAAAATCTTCAGACAAACAATCAATTTGATCATGTAATACCCCAACTAGATTATTCATCATTTTAATTGTGGGAACAATTTCTTGCATTTTTTTATTATTATATATTGATTCAAAATAAATCTTGTTTACTAATAAAATCTCCATCCAAACCAAGAGATAAATCTTCAATCAATATGTCAACTTATTTCTCCATTACATTTGATTTGCAAGGTAAAGTTTTTTCTCAATTAAATCACGTTGTTGAATTAAATATTTTCGAGTTTCCGTTTAAGTTTCCATTTTTATAAATTTTATTTTTTTAATATTAAAAATGTCAACTATTAATTTACGATATATATTAGATAATAGTAGATTTATATAAACTTGTTGATGATTTAATATTAAAAAATAATGAAAATATTGATTATTTTGAAGAAAGAAATAAAGAAAATCTTTTATCCTTTCTCTCATTTTTTTTGGTTATGCTTTTTCCAGATCTTTGCAATAATTTTTCTAGTATATTTCGTAACACACTATTGCGCTCCGACTTAGTATTACTTGTTTTTTTGATATTATTATTATTTGGATTATTCAATGTGTTGCTATTTATAATTCCCCTTGATTTTCTAGGTCTGTTTGCTCTAACCCTATGTCAATAAGGTGAAGGCATTTCTAAAACATTTCATGTTCTTCCCATAGTTGATGGTGAAGTACAAATCATTTTACAAATTTGAGGTTGTCTAAGGTTAGGATTTTCACTTTTTATTTTTTGTGAATTCTACAACTTTTTGTTTTAATAAAAATATATTTAATTTGCTTGTATCAACTATGGTTATTTGATCCATTTTCTTTAAAAATTCATCCATTTTTATGTGTTATTTATAAAAAAATAAAGGGCATGAAATTTTCCCCATTCAAGATTCATACTTTTTTCATATTTTTTTACTTTCATACTTTTAATTATTTTTAACCATTTCTCTTGTGCATCTTTTTTTGAATTTCCTTGGGTTATTATATTTGCATTTTTTAATTTCTTATCTCTTGAATTATTTGATTGGATTTTAAAATTTCATCATCTTCTATGGTTTTTTATTGAAATAAAAATAATTTTGCTATTCCTACATCTATTGTTGAACAAACTTCACGATATAAGCTTTTCTTTTTTGCAGTGTATGATATAGACACAACTTCAGTCAAGAATAAATCTCCTGCTGAAATACTCCCAAGAATTATTGGTACAAGTGTTAAAACTGGTAAAGTTGCAGGTAATATAATTGTTAATATTGTTGTTGCAAAACCCAAAGAACAACCAGCAATCTTTAAACAAGTATCGGCTCTATTCCATCTACTTTTAATTTTTTTATAATGTTTTAATAAATCTTCTAAATGAAGTTTTTCAGATTTGAATTCTTTTACTCTCATAACTTCTAATTCAGAAGGTGCTATTGGATGTTTATTTTGATTTAAAATTTCATTTTGATTCAAAAATTTCAATTTTGGGTAAATTTTATCTTGATTCAAAATTTCATTCACCTCCATTTTATATATTTTAATTTCCATTTTTATGGTATATAATCTTTATTTACCATAAAATACCATTTCAAAGAATCAAGATTTATTAAACACAAGTTTTAAATCAAGACTTTACTGTGTGGTATCAACACTCGTATATCACATGGTCTTGATGAGAGCACATCTTTATACAACTCGGACAACGCTTTACGAACCTCGTTAGCATCAATCTTTTTATCATAAAATATTAAATCTATATAATGTACTAGTGAACTAGCAAAATTAATATTCTTACTTTTGACTTTGTATGTTTTATGTGATTCAGTATTATCATGCCAATACCCATGTGACAAATCATAACTAGTCATTATAACATCCTCCTTTTTAAGCTTACTATTATAATCACATTTTACGAACCATTTCATTGTTTGATCATCATCAGTAAATAAAAAGAAATAAGGATCAATAATCTTTACAATCATAAAACAAGACCATTCTTTACTATTTGTTGTTATTGAAATTGGCTATGTTAAATATTTATATGTATTAGGTAATGATGCATGATTCTCTTGTAATTCAGCAGCTCTTTTTCTAATGATGTATGTAGGATTAATATGTGTTGAGTGAGACTCTAAATTTGAAAGTCTTTTATTAAATGATCTAATTATCTCATTTATTGTGTTATATATCGTATTAAATTTAGTATTCATAATTTGTTTATCTGTAGAATTTAATATGGCAGCATTTAACTTTACAACTTGTTCAGTTAACTGACTTTGTAACTTAATAAATTTATCATTAAATCGCTGTTCGATATTATTAAGCTTGGATTCCATCAAAGAATTAATATTATTAAGCTTGGATTCCATCAAAGAATTAACTTTGGATTCTATCAAGGTATTAACAATATGTTAACGGTTATTTATTTCGGAACAAAAACCTATATAAGAAATTTGCATGCATTTTTCATTATGTGTTTTGTGTTGGTGTGTTCAATTATTCAATTATATATTACCTTCACAAATCCTATAATAAAGTTATTAAATTTCGGAACAATAAATTTCTACACACAGGTAAGTTTGTGTGTTCCTATACTATAAATTTATTGATTTTTTTTTAGATTATAGAAGTTATTAAATTTTGGAATTAGATGTAGCGGTATGTGTATGCACGTTTGACTTACTTAAAATGTAAGTTATTTTGATGTGACCTACAAAAATTTGAGTTAATTTAAAAGATACTAGTCAAAAATAAATTTTAGTTTAAAATTTTTTCCCCAGCAGAGGATTTGTGCCATCGGTGACCCTTCATATTACTAATGAAGTCGGACAAACTCAACAATTAATTATAAAATTATAATAAAATACTTTAATTACTCATTTTACATATTTAGAAGCGACCAAAATATTTTTGCGTCTAAGGATCCGTCTTCTGAAAATGCTACTCGTTCCCATCATTTCTATTTCTTCCCATTATTTCTACACTTCAATTCTTTCTGATTTTCTTTTAATTTTCTTTAACTATCTTATTAACTATAAAAACAATATAAAGATGCTATACCGAAAATTGTTATTAAATAATAAAATATCTATAATCTGAAAGAAATGACAATGAAATTGAATAAAAAATAAATCAATAGTGAATAGAATAAAAAAATATTTAAAATTTATTTATAATTTATATATCTATTATTCCAAATTCCAATGTATTTTGATTTAAATCTTTCAACACACTACAAAATTTTCTGTTGCCTTAATGCAAGGCTTTCCAATCAATAACTGATTCCACTGAGTACACAACACGCCTTTCTATTAGTGCCCAAATCAATAATCAAATATTTTTATTAGAATCTTTTAACAAGTATAGTCTAAAATCTCATTGATAATTATATATTTAATTTTGATTTATATAAAATTTCAGATGGCTGAAGAAAATGTGACAGTAGCGATTTTACTGAACAACGAAAATATTCCTAAGGAAGTATTCCTGAATTCAGTTGATGAATATTTTGGTCCACAAGTAGAGGACTTTAAGAGGTCTTCTCTCTCTATTTGCGTTTTAAGTGATAAAACCGGAATTTCTCCATCTAAGGCTAATGCAGCTGTATTTATAAAAAGTCAATGGCTTTTTCAAACCATTCTTGTTTCAGATCTGGTATTTGAATTCAAATTAGTCATTTGTGAAAATCAATCTTGGAATATAATTTTGTAAGTAAATAATATTTCTTTTTCATGATTTGTGAGGTTATTATAATTAATATTCTATATAAAATTTATAAAATTGATTAGAATATTTCCTACTATAAAGCGACTATTCATAATTATAAATCATTTATTCAATATTCTAAATCATTTATTCAATATTCTAAATTATTTATATAAAATTATAAATTCTAAATTATAAATTCATCAAAATGATTTTAGAATTAATTTATTGTTTTGGATCATTTTAAAAATAATAAAATGAAACGATTTAAAATTCATGATGAACGAGCCCAATCCTGATGCAAATAACAACAATACAACAAAGTCTAAGCGTAAACAACGCCAGGTAATCACCAACGAAGCCATAGCAACAATTAAACGGTTGAAAGACGCGAACCAAACAACGGCATTTATTGTCACGACCCTCAATTTAAGCATTGCAGCAGTTGGTTCAACACTTCGAAAAATACATGCGTGTGTTGAAACTGGCAGCAGCCTAAGTACTATACTTAAAAAATCCGAACCAAAACCTCAACCATTGGATTCTAATGTAAATATCCAAATAAATCAAATAATTCAAGAAGATCCAAGCTTGACACAGAGAGGCATGCAAGAAAAGCTTTATAACTCAGGTCTCTCATTTTCTCAGTCAAAAATATCGAAAACATTAAAAGCGCTATCGATAACACGCAAAAGAATGAAAAAAAGATCAGTAAGAACCGTATCTCCCGAACTGATAAATACTAGAAAGACCTATGCAAGAGAACTTCGTAATATTAATGAAATAATATCATGAGAAGATGATGATCTTCCGTTTTTTCTAAATCTTTCCTCAATTTTTCCATTCATAACTTTGAACTTTTAAAATCAATTATTTCGAAATTCTTTCTATTTTGTCGAGCTTTATTATAAATGTAAGCATTTTCCGTGATCCTTAAAACTTTAAAATATACTTTGAAATGCATTGTTAATGTTCAAAATACAACTTTCGAACACAGAACACACTGGCCTAATTCCTTGTGCTCTTTGCTTCAATTATTAAAATAAGACCCAACAAAGAACACTTTATAAGGCATCGACAAAGATTGTTAATTACACTCATATTTGATCTGCACTTTTCTATAAAATTTAATAAGGTAAGTAGCTCAAAGAGAGACTGCCTTTTTATTAGATTTTGAATGTAATTATTCCTTTTATAAAACTGATTTGGCAAGAGCTTACTCTTTGATCTATTTAGTTCAATTTTCCACTGATTTCTGTTTTCTCCTTCGTAGGAATCTCTTTGACTTGTTAATTGCTAATTGACAGCCAGTGTCATTGCAATTTATACTTATTTCCACTTGCAATTTTTGCAATTGAATAATTGGATGAGTCAGAGACCAAAATTTGTTCGAAACAAAACAATTAAGCAGACGACTTCTCACCTTTGCTCAAAAATCTCGTTTTGCTAATTTAAAATTAATCATCTTTATTAATTTTGCATGGAAGTCTAATCATATTATTCTCTTATTTACCACTCGGCTTTCCACATGGCTCGGGTTCTCCACAAAATTTGGGTGTCTCACATAGTTATTAAATTATTTATTTACTTTGAAATAATTTGAATTTTAAAATGTCTTTAAAATATCTTTAAAGTAAGAAGATTTAATTGGTACGAACATCATGTTTTCGTCATTGTTTTTAATTGATACTTTTTTAATATTATCTAATAATAATA
Organism: Schmidtea polychroa; assembly: GCA_959609185.1. NCBI lineage: Eukaryota > Metazoa > Platyhelminthes > Tricladida > Dugesiidae > Schmidtea > Schmidtea polychroa. The sequence continues at coordinate 40,689 of CAUHTR010007374.1, read as the reverse complement.
ATAATAATAATAATAATAATAATAATAATAATAATAATAATAATAATAATAATAATAATAATAATAATAATAATAATAATAATAATAATAATAATAATAATAATAATAATAATAATAATTGAAAAGAGAGTTTGAAGACTATAAATCAGTAATATATCGATGTTTGTTGATACTCACGAATTTTCGGCACTGCCTTTTTCAAGTGAATTTGATCATTATTACATTATATAATTATTGTTGGGGTATAATAAATTTATTTCGAATTTTATGATAAATTTATTGGTTTAAATATATTCTATCTATAATTTATTTTAATTATCCAAAAAATATATTTCCTATTTTTTAAATTCTGTAATTTAATTAAATAAAATAAAACTTTTAATTTTTTAATAAAAAAAACCTTTTTTTTATATTTTAAATATTTTTTTAATTTTAAATTTTAAATCTAATTAAATATTAATTTAAGTATTAATTTAGTTGAATGTTGATGAATGGTTTAAGTTTTTTGATATAAATAGTCTCAGCGGCTAATCTTTGCAATGAGATTTTGAACGCATCTTGTAACATTTTATCATAATAATACTATAATGGCTGACTCCCATCACCGAATTGATCATTCCCTCTTCTGTAGTCTTAAAGTAATCAAACTGAAATCCCATTTATATTTCCTAAAAGAATGTAAAAGACGAACATAATACCTAAAGATTTTATAGTCATAAATAAACTCAAGTCCAGTTTTCCATCTCAAAAAGCAATAAAACTTAAAGAAAAACAAGAAAGAGAATGGCTAACACTTTGCATCTCAGCTTGTTATAGCAGGATCAACTATTGGACCTCAAGTCCTTGTGCTCCTTTAACACTGAAAGACACTATCCTTTGTCAAAACTTTTCGAAAGAACTAAGCTTTCTCAAACATAAAAAATTAAATAAGCTTATTCAAAAAACATCTAACAACATCAAGGTCTTAGAAACAACTTAACCTTTTATAAACAAATCCGACCACATTTTCACTAAAGCACAAGAAAATCTTCTTAGTAAGAGACCAGCTTTCGTTCCACCACCAAACGTAAAAGATCTTAAAAAAGCTGAAATTATTACCAATGCTACTTTTGAAAGTCTAAGAAGACAAATTGGATTACATCTAAAAACAGAAAAATCAATAACCGAATCTCATTCAGAATCTTCTAACATCGCTGAAAAATACAATCATCTTCTCAATCCGAATCATAAAACATACAGCAACATGCGGACCTTCCAAATGACATCGATGAGAACATCACCAGTATGGAAAATGATATTAAGAACATTGTCAAGAAACAGGCTTATCTCATGAAAGAGCAACTCCCGACACAAAAATCTCTCACTCGTAATATAAAAACAATTAAGAACCTTAAAGATTTAACAATCCTGCCTTCAGATAAAACAAACAGACTTGTGGCGCTTAACACAGATCATTATGAATCACTCTTCAACGAGCATCTCGCCAATTATACCGCAACAAACAAAATGATCTTACCATCCTCCTCGCAGATCGCATTTAATAAGAAGCTTGCTGTCATTGCCAACAAACAGACTAACCTCGAAATCAAAGATTTACTTGCCAAATGCAATTGAAGTGAACCTTTACCTAGTACAATGACAATGTTGCCCAAAGATCACAAAGATCCTTTAAAAGGTAGGCCTCTTGTATCTGCTGTTGACACGCCATCCAGAACTCTTTCAAAGATTCTTGATGAAATCCTTAAGAATCTACTAAATTTTATCCCCTGTCATCTTAAAAACACAATCCAATTTTTTGTAGAAATAACAAACCTATCTCTTCCAATATCACTAGGCCAATAATACTTTTGGGGATCTCTTGATGTCTCTAATCTTTACGGATCTATCCCTCTCACTGGAGAGAACGAAGTCTTCACAGGTGCAGCTTCTTTCTTCGAAACCTTCAAAGCAGAAACTGTTTTTGCAGACTTATCTGAACAATATTTCATAGATATTGTCAAACTAGCCATAAACTCAAATACTGTATTAATTAAAGGTAAACCGTTCAAATGGTCTAGCTATGGGTAACAACCTTTCGCCAATTTTAGCCATTTTCTACATGCATCATGTAGAAACAAATATTAGATCATTTTTGGAAATAAAATCCTGATGTGGAAAAGATACATTGATGACATTTTCATAGTCTCCACGGTACCTCTCAATATAATCTTGGCACATGCAAACGCCACTAACACTAATATACAATTCACTCTTGAACTACCTGACCCAGAAGGCAAGATTGCTTTCTTAGATACCATGGTAAGTCCTTCTGAAGGTCCAAACACTCTCACGTTCAAGACAGATTTATTCACCAAAAGTCTACACAGTGGGCACATTCTTCCTTGGGAAAGTCACGTTCCACTGCAACGAAAAATCGCTCTATTAGTAGGAGAGAGAAAAAGAGCAATACGGAACTGTTCGGACAAAACGAAAACACAAAAAAACCCTAGAAAACTTTAAAACACGGTTTTTACAAAATGGATACCCAAAGGAGTTCGTTGAAAAATACTTCTTGAGTGAATATAACTCTAATAGGCATAATACAAAAAATGAACATGTCTATAAGCGAGTAATATACCTACGCTTCCCTTTTTTAAACAATAGGACATGTAACACAATCAGAGCTTACATTCGTAATATGGTGCTGCCAGTTCATATTCGCCCAATTTTTATAACTGCTGCACCTTTATAATCACAGCTTCGTAAGTCTCAAAAATCTCTAACATCAGACCTATTTCATCGAGATTGTATATTCCAATCCTCCACCAAATGTTTCTGCTTCTCAAAGAACATCGTTTACCAAATTACTTGAACAAGATGTAACACATCGTACATAGGCGAAACACTTAGAACGTTCCAAACAAGACTCAACGAACACGTCAAGAGCAAAACCAGCAATTATCACGAACACTGGAAAAAAGTGTACAAATCAGCACCACTTTTACACGAAACAAAATGCAAAATGTTACAAGATGTGTTCAAAATCTCATTGCAAATAATAATAATAATAATAATAATAATAATAATAATAATAATAATAATAATAATAATAATAATAATAATAATAATAATAATAATAATAATAATAATAATAATAATAATAATAATAATAATAATAATAATAATAATAATAATAATAATAATAATAATAATAATAATAATAATAATAATAATAATAATAATAAGGAGATTGACAAGGACTATCGTATAGTCGAAAATTCTTTCATTAAATACATTATTTGCAGCAAAAGGCTTAAATTATCATTTTATTGTTTTAAATAATAAATGCTGCTACCAAGCAATCATCATTTAATAATAATAATAATAATAATCATATAAAACAATAAAGTTTGTACTGTTTATTTTATTCAAGTGAGACATTTGACAAAAATTTTACACCATTACTTTATAAGATAAAAATGCTAAAGGTAATCGGATGCATTTGTAAACAGTTTCTGAGGAACGACTAATTTTTTAGTCCGCAGAGGTGATTATGATTTTGCATACGCCATGTTTACAAGTTTACAGATTTTTTCTGTGACCAAGGTAATTTGCAAGTGATGTGATTTCCAGTGTACCGGGGAAATTATGCAATAGAGTTGAACCAGCAATATTGTATACTTACCTGGTGCAAAGAGAAATCTTCGCATCTCCTGCATAGTACTGATGAGAGCCAAAAGCTCGAAACTAATCTACTATTGGGATTTGCACTGGGTATCACAAAGCTTGTAATGTTTGTTTTATTCAAGTAAGACATCCGACAAAAATATTTTACACCATTACTTTATAAAAAAATAATAATAAATTAAAATTTCTTATTTTCATATCTTTTTGAAATAGATTCTTTTTTATCTTCATTCGAAGCATCAACTTCGATGTTTGTGTTGTTCATATTCATAATGTTAAAAATGAAGTACAAGTAAAATGTTGACAAATATATACTAATATTTATTACGTTGCGGTATTTTAAAATAATGAGTTTATTAATTAATGTCTGGTTCAAATATATGTGTGTGCAAATATTTTAAGTTTTGTTTAAAATTTTCTATTCATTGGCAACTTTTATCTAAATTATTTTTAATATTATAATTTGTTATTAGCCTATTAATATCTTTTCAAGTATTCGAATATTAACTAACAACAAATTAGACAAATCAGACGAAAATTTATTGGAAGACGATTTGTGAAGAGTAATTGGAAAAAATAATTCTGAAGAATAATTGTTGGAGAAGATTTGCAGAAAAGAATTAGTTGAGAAATAAACGAAAAAAAGTTATTGAATATTTGAATAAAGTTGTCAAAGGTCAAGAAAATAACCAACTCAAAATCCCAGTCGAAAAACCAATCGGTAGTTAGTAATCTTTCAATCCGGTGTTGTACACGAGTGTTATTTCTCACTGAGTGTTGCAATAAGCATTGTATAGTCACCAAGCAGAGTGTTGAATTGATTGTCAGTGTGAAGTGAAAATTATTTGTGATTATCAATAAAGATTTCTGTTATCAAGTGTTATATGTGGATCGGTTAAAGACATGATTGGAGTCAGAGTAACATTTCATTTTATCACCAGCTCTATAACCCAACATCACTTTTGTTTATGTTATACGCAGGGATGCTTTCCTACCGGTTAGATGTAAATTCTATGGTTTGTGCGAACCGGCTATTAAAATAAGCGAAAAAAATATTATTCACTTTGTCAAAAAAATACGCAAAAAAAATTATTTAAATAAAATTTATTTACCATTTGGTGCAAATTTATATAAACAGTTTGAAAATTTTATCTAGTTTTCATTGCGATTCTAATTTTTTACTTTATAGAAATCTTTCAGTTAATTTTAAAGAAAATACAAAAAATTTTAAATTTTATCAAGTTACCATAGATAGATATATATGTAAAAGTTAAATCTATTTCTAATTTTTATTGAAAAAGTTCAATCTAAATATTTCATTTTATCGGTTATTATTTGTTTTGTTCTGTTCAGTTCTTATACATTTAAGTTAATTATTTTTCTAATAAAACCGCAGATTTTTTAAAAATTTAATAAGGTAAGTTCAATTAACTATTTTCATGCTTTAAGTTAAATAATTTATTATTAAATACGTATTTTATTTTTTGAAGATGAAGAGACAAAATATGTTAACCACATATTTCACGAAAAAAATAAGAGAGGAAACATAAGTAAGTAATGATAGCAGGTCGACTATAACAGAGACAGAAGCAGTTTCAATAACTTTACAGGAACAAATACTAGAGATTCCTAGTTCCCAAAATGAGGACAATAATAATTTACCAAGCTGTTGGAATGCGAAACAGTTGAAGGAGTTTAAAATTAAATACGATGGGCTATTTGTCAGTAATCAGAAATTGGGATGTGAGTATTGTTTAAAAATGGAATCAAAACTAATATCTCAGGATTTTCATTCATGAATTTCATAATTGCTGATATAAGAGCCAGATTAACAGTGCAGACAGTATCAAATTTGATGGCATTAAACTTAGTTGGTCGTCCATTAGAAACTTGGAACGCAGTTCCCTATGTAAAAACTTGGTTGAGGAACCATAACTCGGCAGATGATACCAGGGTTAAAAAATCTAAACCGAAAGAATATACTGAAAATCAATCAGCTATTTGGAAATATTTTAAATATATAATAACAATAATATTTACTAATATATGCAATTTCACAATTTTTTTGTTATGTTCAGTTTTTTTTTATGTAAATTTTGTATCTCTTGAAATGAATAAATAAAATAAAAGTGATTTTTACCTCGTTGAATTATTTTTTTATTCTCTTTTATCCTATTACATTATTGTTGCAAAGAATATGAACGATAGTTAAATATTCTTGACTTAGTCTGCTACTCTGACAAACCATAATATTTTGATGGAAATATTAATATTAAAAAAATAAAAAAAATTGTAAAAAAAATATCACTGCGAACCGGTTGATAAATTTTGGGAAAGCATCCCTGGTTGTACGTATATATCATCCAGTTAACAGATTAAGCATTATAAAGTCAATTTTTCAAAGACAAAGTTTTATTTATTCATAGAATAAAATAAACTCGAAGAAGTGATAAATTATGAAAATAAATAAAATATATATTTATTGCCATTTTAAAGTAATCTCGCTTGTTTTATATTTTAATAATTTTTAACAGGTCAGAAAATTCTTTTGAAAATCGTTTGATCAAAACATTTAAGGTACCAGATGATAAAGTCATTGTTGTCCATTTAGAATGGAATAAACCTCATACTGTTTCAGTTGAATCAATAATAGAGCTATATTCAATGGATGAAAGTTTAATAAAATCACATTATGAAAATCAAGATGTTTCTGGTAAAGCTTAATTTTGGTTCAATTGAAAATTAGAATTTTTTAGAATCATTTAAAAATTTGGAAACAATAACTGAAGATAATTGCGATGATGAATCCTTACTCGATTGTGATCTTGATAAATCTAAAATAAGTAATGATGATAATGATACTGATGATTCACTAGAAAATGAATTTTACAAAAAGAAATTTGAACTTTCAAAAGACGAACTTTCGGATAGCCTAAATAATAAAATTAATACTTTTGATGTAAATATCAGTATAAATGAAAATGAAAATTTAAAAATTATTGATGCAAATAAAAGTGAGTTTACAACAGAAAATGAAAAAGAAGAAATTCTCAAAGATAAAATGACACGTAAAAAGGTCTTATTAGGTAAAATTCAATCTATTATGGGAGTTAAAAGTGATTTGGCAAAAATAAAGTCCACAAATATTTTGAAAGCAGAAAATAATACCAAATCAACTGATTTTATTAAAGAGGAAGCAAATTTAAATAAAGATGAAAATATAATTTTAGCAGGTGAAAATAATGAAATAGAATATGAAATAGATATTTTACAGAATTTTAATCAACCGGAGCTTGGAATAAATACTATTTTACCATATTTATCAAACGGAAACGAATTTTATTCAGCCTTAACCACAGAGACAGTATCATCCCTTGATAGCCAGAATAAATTGAACATTCTTTCCTCAATTCATTCTTCAGGAAAAAATTTTGAAATAGCTAAAAATGAAAATCCAATCATGACAAATGCAGAAGAAATTTCTGAGATCGACAAATTTGAAATTCAAACAGACGAAGGATTACTTTTGAACGAAGGATTATCAATTGTTGAGACCATCCCAAATAATGATTTAGTTATAACTGAGAATTCCGCAATAGTACATATTTGTGAAAAAGGCGATTTTCAAGAAGAATCTGAATCTGAATCCTCAATTCATTCTTCAGGAAAAAATATATGTTCAAATCAAAATATTGAAATAGCTAAAAATGAAAATCCAATCATGACAAATACAGAAGAAATTTCTGAGATCGACAAATTTGAAATTCAAACAGAAGAAGGATTACTTTTGAACGAAGGATTATCAATTGTTGAGACCATCCCAAATAATGATTTAGTTATAACTGAGAATTCCGCAATAGTACATATTTGTGAAAAAGGCGATTTTCAAGAAGAATCTGAAACGAAAACTGATCTCATTTTGCAGACCATAAATTCAGACATAACTTTAACTCATCCAAATTCATGTATTCTAGTTACACCTTTAACTGAGGTTAAAATTACCGACAATATTGAATTCTCAAACGTAGAAAATATAGTAGAAAATGTATCGGCTGAGTTCTATCATGAAATCACCATTCTACCTGCTATATTACATAATGATACTGTTATTCGTGAATTACCATTTCCTCAAACTATCTGTAATAACAAAAATAGAATTGAAAATGAAAATATTGAAATGAATTTTAATCAAAATATACTGGAAACCAATTTAGCCGAATTTGAGTCAGACAAACTTGTTAATCAAAACCAAAATTCTCTAATTCAACAATTCGACAACTGTCACACTCAATCTACTGATTCCAAAGAAACGGTAGAAAGAAACACAATTACCCATGATGATAATCTTATTAAAGAACAAGATAAAACTATTAAAGAACACAACTCTGAAAACAATGCTGATATTCATAAATGCGATGACCTTGAAGAAATTTCTTTGGATAATAATAACATCCTTTCTAAAAATGAGTCATTTGAAACTCTAGCACCAAGCGGTGATTTTATTCAGGCCTCGGAAGAAGAAGAAAATCAAATAACTGAAAATAATGGATTTATTTCAAATGATAAATGTAAAGTTTCTGAGGAAATATTCATTGAACAAAAAAATGAAAACATAATAGAGAAAACAACCAAAAAAACGAAACCAACAGTTAGTTCTATTATATATAAGTTTGAAAATTTACATAATGCTGAATTGAATTCTCATAAAAATGTGCCTGACATCGAAAAAGATAAAAAAAGAATTTCAGATATTGTAAAAAAGTTTGAAGGTTTAAATGATACTCACGAAGAAAAAAAGGAAACTAATGAGTTAGTCATAGAAAATAAAATAAACGAAAATTTGTATGACTTTCACATTGAACATGAAAGCTTTCAAATAAATAATAATGAAAAAATTGAAAATTATACAGAAACAATTAACAACATAAATAAAAATCTAAGCAACACTGAAAAGATATCGGATTTGGTAATTAATGATGACTATAAATATCCTGATTCTGTTACACCAACAAAAGTCGAACAGGAATTATCTTCATCTAAAGCTTACGATGTTCCATTTATAGATGATGATGAATTTCAAAAAGAAAATTCATTCAGAGACAATAAAGAAATTCCAAATAAAACTTATGTTGGACTAAATACAGGTACTTCGGTTATTATTTTAATACTTTCAACAAATTTAAATTTATTTCGAATTGCTTACATTTGTACATATACATAATCCTTAATGTACTTAACATAATCGTCATTGGATGTAGGGTTACCACCTTTTTCTCGACCGATATACGAACACTCAAACCAATTACAAAAAAAATAATTTAAATAAATCAATTTTATAATAAGCGTATCTATAATATTTATTTAAATATTAATATTAAATGTATAAAACGAAAAAACAAAAACAAAAAATTAAAATTAGCACTTTTTATTTCATAATATATTAAATAAATATATCAGTCATTATGAAAGAATTATCACTTCTTCAGCATATTTTGAAGCTAAATTAATTTTTTTACTTATTTAATTAATTGATACAATAACCGAAAATTTTAGCGTTCGGTCTGGGTGCCAAACGAACAATTCATTTGATTACCGAACTGTTCGTGCGAATACCGAACGGGCGGTAAGCCTAAGCACAGCACATATTTTTAATTACTAAAAATTCATAAATTAATTTTAAATTACTTTATAAATATGGTTATTGATTAATTTCGTACATTATATATCGACAAAAACATTGACTGCTAACTACGAAATAAGTGCTTTACATATCATAATTTGTCAACACGGCCAGTCGACGTGTTAATTACTCACCATATATTGAGAATATTTAAATTTTATTTTTTCAATTTTCTGAATTTTTATGTTGATTCACATATTTTTTCTGCCATTTGTAGTTATTTGTGTTTGTGATTTAATAGGAAAAGTTAAAACTTGTCAAAATGAACAGAAATTTTTTTTGACAAAAGTATTTTCAATATAAATAAGTAGTTGCTCTATAAAAATAAAATATTTTATTACTTTTTTTTTATCCAATCGAAATTTATCTATTCTCGTAACAATTTTGTTGATCTTAAAATAAACAACTAATCGACATTCAAGATTATAAAGTAATTTAGAAATTTTATATGAATTTTTATTAATTATGTGAATTGCATATGTTAACTTCAAATTTTTATAAATTTATAGGAAGAATCCACAGGCATTTCGCATTAAAACAATTTCACATAAAAATAACAACAAAATAGCTATTATTTAAGTTCTTAATGATTTGTAATTCTTGTTCAAAAAATTTAGGATAAATTCATTATTATCATTGTCTTTGATGACATGCACATTTTGATTTAACTGAACTTTTCGATGAGATATCCACTGGTTTCAATCTATTCAAACCTCGATTTGATAAATTATAACTATTTATAATTTTCGCCAAAACATAATATTCATATTTTATTACCTTGGCGTACAAAACATTTTTTCAATATCTCTTAATGTTCGATTAAATCTCTCGACATGGGCGGCTTTATATTGATAATGTACGGAGTAATTATTTATTTTGAGTGAATCCAGAATTTATTTAACTTTACTATTGCAAAATTCCTTGCCTATAATAATAATACCTAAATCAGTTTGTAAGTTGTCCGGATCTCTATCTTCAAAGTAAATTATTAATTGCTTCAGATATTACATCGGCAGATTTCGCCTTTAATGGAATTGAGTGGGTAAAGCGACTCAAAACCTCAATATATGTTAAAATATATTTATAACCTTTGTTAATTTTCGAATACGGTATCATCTCTACCAACTTGGTGGGTTAGAGGTAACCAAACGACACCCCTCAGTGCGGTTTCCAGCGTAACCCAGAATACAACGTTGTATTACGTTGTATAGTGGTTGAATAATCAACGTTGGAATTGTATGGAATGGTGAGTACTCTTGAAAAGTCAGCGTACTTTTGTAAACTATAGTCATCAAGCATTCGGTATGTTCGCAGACTACCTTAGAAGGCATGTGTCTGACTTAATCTTAGGTCCCTTAGAAGATAAAGTACTTATAAGATTTATAAGAAACTCAAATTACGTTAAACTAAGGTTTATTAGCCATTACATTAAACAACAGAAAAGTCATATTTCGAATCCACGCTTTCATTGCTAACTCTCGAGCAACCTGTAGTTCTTCGTATACTTCCTCACGTACTTCCCCGTTATAGTCATATTCTAACAAGAACATATTTACATTTTTGGTTTCATATAATGATAGCGCTATCATCCGTTTTGAAAGCGTAATTCTAAGTTTTAAAGTTAGCTTTTAAGATCTGAGTAGGGATCTGTCCTTATTTTCTTATTTTTCAAGTATTGCTCAAAGTTTTAATGTTAGTTTCTAAAATGTTGAGAAGTGATCTGCCTTATTTTTCGCACGATGCCTGACCCAAATGACTTTAATTGGCAGCATAGCTTGACTTACATTTTTGACGGATTTTATATTTCTTGTTTAGTTCTCATGGTAGTTTGTCCGAAGTTTAAGTAAATCGCCCACAGGACATTATGGGAACGAGCTCTTAGTGTCGTATAATAGATAGAAATTATTTAAATGTTGGATTTAGGTTTGTCGTCTGAGTGCTCTATGAGTCGATTACTTTTACTATAAAATAATATTTTTATATTTTACTTAACTTCAACTAGTTTTTGTGGACTATAATGGATTTCACCATTTTAGTAGGGAGAAGTGTGGAAGCGGGAATGAAGACAAATGACTCATCATTTCACGGAACAAAGACTTATACCCTCCTAATTTGGTTTTAAATTTAAAAAATATTTATGACATATCTAGATGACTCATCGGCATGACTCATCTATATGATTCATCAGGTGACTTATCGGTATGACTCATCGATTTTTAAAGGTTAAATAAGATCAAACTGCCAACCAATGGTATAATTCAGAAGGTCTTTCAGAGATCTATGCAAAGGTCATACCCTCGATTAGTAATTATTTTCATTATTATTATTATTATTATTATTATTATTATTATTATTATTATTATTATTATTATTATTATTATTATTATTGTTATTTACATTTAAATTTACATTTAAATTTTCATTAAAAATTAACTTAAAAAATTATTCCATTTAAATTTGTCTTTGAAAATTAACTTTAAAAATTTTATTTCTCAGAAGCTGTTGTTTATTCAAACTTTTTGTTAATAAATTTAAAAATTATTACATTAATTTACTTTTATTTAAAAATTATTATTTAAATTTACTTATTTAAAAATTAATAGACCATTGATTACTTAATTAAAAAATTTGAACCTAATTTACATATTTATCTTTGTATTACTTAATTTAACATTTTACACCATAATTTACTTAACAACCAAATATAAAATTAACATTGAAAAATATTTCATAAAAATTTTCATTAAAAGTTATCTTAAAAAATTTTATTTCTCAGAAGCTATTGGTTATTCAAACTTTTTGTTAATAAATTTAAAAATCTTACTTTAATTTACTTATTACATTACTTTAATTTAATTTTTTTTAAATTATTACTTAAATTTACTAAATTTAAAAATATTACTTTAACTTTAAAATTTTAGACCATTGATTACCCACAGTGTACTTTAATTTAACATTTGAACCTTAAATCACTTATTTGAACTCATTGATTACTTTAATTCAAAAATCTGAGCCCATAATTAACTTTAATTTTAAAATTTACCCCAGTGATTACTTAAATTGAAATCTTAAATCATAATTTACTTTAATTTAAAATTTTAGACCATAATTCAATTTTTAGACCCATAATTTACATTAATTCAAAAATTTGAACCATAATTTACTTTGATTGAAAAATCTGGGCCCATAATTTATTGTAATTCAATTTGAAGACCTATAATTTACTTTAAATCAAAAATTTGCCATGCTTTTTAGTGAAGACCCTCTTTATGTATTGAAAATCCCAGACCAAGGTGACCCACCTCAATAATTTTAATTTTTAACCTTAATTTACTTAATTAACCCATAATTTACTTTAATTTTAAATTTTAGACCATAATTTACTTTAATTTAAAAATTTACCACGCTTTTTTAGTGTAGACCACCTTTTTCTATTGAAAATATCCTGAGACCTTAAATTACCATTTTTTTTTAGTGATAATCGGATTTTGTATTGAAAATCCCAGGACCAAAGTGACCTCCTCACTACAGTCTGAAAAATCTCGGCCTTTTTTCTATAGAGCCTATCTAATTGTGCAATTGCGCAATATTAAAAAAATTAAATTTATATGTAAATAAATTAAAATCTTGCAAAATTCAATTTTGTCCTTTGGCTGTATAAATAAACATTAGTTCATAAAAAAATAAACAGAAATCTTATATATATATATATATATATATATATATATATATATATATATATATATATATATATATATATATATATATATATATATATATATATATATATATATATATATATATATATATATATATATATATATATATATATATATATATATATATATATATATATATATATATATATATATATATATATATATATATATATATATATATATATATATATATATATATATATATATATATAAATTAGAAAACCACGTTTCATTTAAAATTTTAGCGCCCTTTGCTCGCGTTGCGCCCCGATGCTTTGCATCTTTTGTTTCATCGGTAAAGCCGGGCCTGATTGTTATATAAAGGCTGTATTTTATATAAAAAAATAGTTTTCAATTAGTCTTAAAAACACTAATATGAAAATTATTGAATTATATAATTTAGTTTAATTTGACGTTTTCTTATACATTTGACTTATTTTTTTATATTAAAATTCTCATTATTTTATATTTTAAGCCAATGAAATTATAATTAAAAATACGCCCAAAGCATCCATAGAAAGTTTAAAAGAAATCGAGTTAGAAAAAATCAAACAGTCGATTGATCATGAACCAGCGAAAAAAAAGAAAGGAATTTTAGATTTATGCGGATGTGTAGGAGGAAGAAAAAGAAGTTAACGTCAAAAAATTAATAATTGAAAATACCGGTTTTCAATTATGTTTTATTTTGAAGAAATAGAAATTTATAGACAACTTCTTAGCTCATTTATGTATTTATTTAATGAGGTTGGTTTGCTTTCAATATTCATTTCATACATTTCGAATTTATGTTTATTTAAATGAGCTATTATTTTATTAATAAAAAAATAATTAGTTATTTTATTATTTTGTCACTCTTAGAAGTTTAATTATCAATTTGGTTATAATATAAAGTCTGAGACAATAACTAGTAGAAATATACAATATATATTATGGAATTATGATAAAAAAAACTTGAAATTTTAAATTTTAGTTTCTTCTGGTCATATAGTCAAATAGTGCAATCATTACAATGTCAAGTTCAAATATATGTTAATTGAATCATTTGTTTTAATTTTTAATTAATTATTTAATTTAATAATAATGAATTTATTAGTTATAATTATATATTTATAAGATAACGCCAATCAAACATTCTTTTCACGATATATATCGACAGTTTTCCTGTCATCATCAGGTGAGATATAATAACTATAAATTAAGGATTTTAAACAAATTTATTAATTATATAAAAAAAATTTTTTATTTAATAAAACATTTAATTATTTTTAAAAATTATCATTAAAAATTTGTGTTAGTATTGCCGTACTCAGAAGGTTTTAAGGATTATAACATGAAGATAAGAAAGCAGTTAGGAAATTTAAACTATAGGTTAGTGTCAACTTCATGGAAAGTACGCAATATGTTTATTAATAAGTCAAAAACTCCGGTCGAATTGTGTTCCGATCTTGTTTATCAGTTTATATGTAATTGGTGTAATGCCACATACATTGGAGAGACTTCCCGTCATCTTTGTATTCGAGCCCGAGAACATTATATACCGAAGGCTTTGACCCATATTAGTGAGCACAATAAGGGCTGTAAAATAAAAATAGGTATGTCTGATTTTAAAATTTTATTAAAAAATTTCGATAAATATTGGGAACGTGTGACTTGTGAGGCGTTGTTGATAAAGTCATTGAATCCTAAAATAAATGTGCAGAATGCAGTGAATATTTGTATTTTAAATGTTTTTAAATAATTTTTTTTTCTTGTATATTTTATGTAATGATTGTATTGTTAAATTAAATAATTAATAAAATTTTTTAAATTATTGAATTAAATTCTAAATGCTAAAATTTTAAAAAATATATATATTAATTTAATTATAATTTTTAAAAATAATTAAATGTTTTTATTAAATAAAAATCTTTTTTGATGATGACAGGAAAACTGTCGAAATATATCGTGAAAAGAATGTTTGATTGTCGTTTAAATCATTACCATGTATGTTTAGCTATTTATTCAAAAATAATATATTTGTTTTTTAATATTTTTTTATTAATTTTATTATAAATTTAGTTATTCTATTATGAATATATTTATTAATTCTTATTAAACTTTATTATTAAACTTATAAATTTAATATTGTAAAGATGACTTGAGTAAGATACCAATCTTTTGTTGTTGCTGCATAATTATTGTTTGTTGAACCTATTAACAGAAACAAAAAAGCCATGGATTTTTATGATGGTTTTTCTGCTTCCTTAAATTTTAAATATCTTTTATTTTGTATTTTGGTTTTTTAAAGTGAAAAAATTAAATAATATTTAGTTACTACTTTGTTTAAATTTATCTTATTTAAAAGAAGTCTTTTTTAGAGAATTTATAATAAACATTTAAATATAATTTTGAATATTTTAACCGTCAGTAGTATGGAACAAAGCAACAAAACGAAAGAATCCTGTCACACAAGAAATTGAAGCAAATGTTGTAGTAGCAAAAAAAATAACCTTGTTGAGTTTATTGTGGTTAATCGATGATTGTTAACAGCCAATTATTTATCTATAACAATTCTTTAAGAACACGGCAGTTTGACTACTGTCGGTGATAGGCAATTCACAAAATTGATTTGGTTGCTCGTAACTTGACTTGAGATTTCCGACTACCTCTGATTTATTAATTCAATACGAGTTTTTTTAAACTGTTTCAAATCTCTTTAACAAATTTTCTCTCTTTATTCACAAGTTGGTCTCGCAGCAATTATCCTCCTTTTCCATTATTTCTCTTTCTGTCATTTTGTGTTCGGTTTTTATATATTCCATCTGATGACACTTATTGATAATTATTTCTTTTTTCGCTTTTTCCCACTGGCACCCCATTTATTCATAACCAGGTTTTTCCCGGGCGCCACTTTATCCAAATACCAAGTCCTTCACATGAATCTTATTGCATGGTTTCGAATCAGTGTGTTCGAAAACCAAAAATTAGTATGTGAATGAGTTCAGTAAAAAAATGTGTAAATAATTTTCAGTTCATAAGAATGATTTAATTTTTACAAAATTTCTCTATACAATATCGCGCGTGAAAATACGATTGTCGTTGAATAAATCAATATTATATATACCCAACATTATCTTAATCTAAGAGAAAAAATATGTTCTACGTCAAAAATGCACGTATGACGCAACGCATTGACATATTTGAACCTTTTAAACTGTATTTATGTTCGTCTCTAAATTATATCTATACATTGCACTTCTAAAAATTGCATCAGAGGTCCGCTTCCCATCGTAAAATTTGGTCACCAAAAGCAACTTCCGAGATTTTAGATTCAACAAAATACACCCCAATTATACGGATATTTGTATTAAACTTTTTAACGATATATACGGAATATATGTAGATAGCTTTTTGGCCCGTCTATGTTTGGTAGAATTCCCCCGTAAATTATTGAGAGTCGAGAAAGTTTATAGTGTTAAAAAGCTATTGATTTTGACTGTTCAATGTGGCCTCATATGCCTATATGGTTATGGGGTTAATATAGAATGCAATAATATAATATAATAAAAATTAATTATTATTATTTATTTATTCATTGTTATAAGTAACTTAAATGAATAAAATATAACTGAAAAATAAATTGAGCGTTCCAGAATCACAAATAAACATTTGGGTATATATATTATATAAATACATCATTTCCCCAATCATTTTACCCCTTTAATTGATATTTTTAATTTATAATTTAGGTATCCTCAACAATGTGCTCGTAAGGTTTAAAAACAACTATTAATCGTCATTTAACAAATAAACATTTCAATAAGACAATTACTAGAAATAAATATAATTGTGACATAATCAAAAGAAAAGAATTTAAATGGCTGCAACAAAAAATTCGTGTAATGAAATTGATTCACGAAAATCCTGATAAGAAGAAAGTCAAAATAATTTAGGAAATGAATAAGAAAATAATCTACTTTTAACTATTCGTCCAACCAGTGTTGAATCTTAAAGGGCTTTTTCTGCTGCCGGTGTAATTTTAAACAAATTTCGATGCAGACTGGATGATAAAACTCTTGATGCTCTCTGTTTTTTAAGAGGGCATTTTAAAGGAAGCAGAAAATCCTCTGAATTTTTATGTTAAATTTGTTTATTTCATATTACTTTGTGTTTATTTTATCTTTAATTTGTAAATTATGTAAAACATTTTTTATGTTTGTTAAAAGAAGACATAGTTTCACAGAAATCTTTATTCACTTCAAAAATCTAACGGAACACACAATCGTTATACTATTTATAGTACATTGAATTGCGTAATCTACAAAAGGGAGAATTATTAGTTTAGGTGATACTGTTGACACAGAAGACAAACATATTTATTTAATTTAGTTATACAAGCATTCCCGCATCATTCAATAGATATGAAGGTCTAGTGACCTGGTTATGTAAGTAATTCGTTGGAAATTATTATATCATCTTACATCCCCCTCCATATAAAACTTTTGATCCATTCTACATTTCGAATTATTTCTTTGCCTTGCTTATTCTTTAGATTCTTTATATTATAAATGATTAATTTTTTCATTTTGTCATAATTTACCAAAGCTTGTAAGATTTTTGATTTTTTTTTAATTATTAAAATTTATATATTTTTTTTAGACAAGAAAATGTCTATGCCCAAAAATAATATCAAAAAATTAATGAAAAAAATGCCCATTATGAAAAAATTAAATCAAAACTGTAAGTATTTTTTAAATTATTAATTTTTTATTTAAATTTTATTTAATTTTTATCAATATATTTTTTATAAATTTATATTAAGCAATTTTTATTTGATGATAAGAGGAAATCACTCGTATTTTTTTAATGATATTTGTTAATGATAATATAAGGAAATCTCTCATATTTTTTAATGATAAGATAAAATTCATTACATTTTTAGACGATATTTAGTAATGATAATATAAGGAAATCTCTCATTTTTTTTAATGATATATATTAATGATAAGATGAAATCAATCACATTTTTACATGATGATATTTAGTAATGATAAGAGGAAATCCCTCGCAAATTTTTTTTTAGATGATAAGAGGAAATCACTCGTATTTTTAATGATATTTAGTAATGATGAGGGGAAATTCATTACTTTTTTAGACGATATTTAGTAATGATAAGGGGAAATCCATCGCAAAAAAAATTTCTTTTTAAATTGAGATAGAATGTTAATTCTTAATAATTTTACTGAATATTGTATGCGAAAAAAACAATTTTAAAGATAACTTTTAAATATTTAAATAAAAAGAGCGCTGAAATACATAAATTTATCCAACAACATTTGTAATTTTCCAAATTGGTTTAATGATAGCTCCATTTATCTTAACTCCTTGAATAAGTATTCGAACTTTTGACTTTTTATCTTCATCTATTTTACAACCTTTCTCACATTTGATAAATTTAAATTTTTCATTAAAATACATTTCTTTATTAAATAATCTAAGAATTTCCCGAAGATATTTTCTATCTTCTTCCCCAATATCTCCAATTTGAATATTGAATTGATAGGTTTATAAATTAACTGGTTCCTACAAAAATTAATAATTTAAATAATTAAATAAAAAAATACCTTGAATGAATAAGTAATAGGATATTTCAAATAGTACATATTATATTGAAGGTATTGAACAGGAGGTTTACATACCATACCTATAACAGATGTACTATTTTCTTCTAATAGGATACTATTTATATTAGTCATTTTTTGTTAAATTTAATTAATTAAATTATCATTTATAACAAATAACTAATTTTGATTGGTTGCATACAATATTTAGGAAAATTATTAAAGAATTTAAATTATAATAATTTTAGTCAAGTTTTATTAAATTTTTTTTAGTCAATTTTTTAATAAATTTTTATTTATAGGTATACGTTATCCAAATTATTGTTCGTCAAAAGAACATAATAATAAATGCCATTCTATAATTTATATGCCCCATATGTAAAACTAGTGACCCCGTAATATATATTACGTTTTACAATAAACATAAAAATCATTTAGATAAGTTTAATTTTAAAAAAGACAGTGTTTTTAAAAGACCCTTAACTATAGAAATAAATATCACAAATAAAAAAATTAAATTAGACGTAGTTGAATCCCAGGTTGGATTAGATATTGAATCCCAGGTTGGATTAAATGTTGAATCCCAGGTCGGATTACCTTTTATTGAATCCCAGGTTGGATTAGATGTTGAATCACAGGTTGGATTACCTTTTATTGAATCCCTAGACAGATTAGATAGCATTTCCCTTGATTCTTGGGATGGAATAAATAATATACAAATAGGTGGTAAT
Source organism: Schmidtea polychroa (assembly GCA_959609185.1). Taxonomy (NCBI): domain Eukaryota; kingdom Metazoa; phylum Platyhelminthes; order Tricladida; family Dugesiidae; genus Schmidtea; species Schmidtea polychroa. The sequence continues at coordinate 21,293 of CAUHTR010007374.1, read as the reverse complement.
GTTCCAATAGTACAAAGAGGTTTAAGAGGCACCCACCAGATATTGAGCTTAGATACAAGTGATTCAAATATAAAGGAAATAATATTTCCAGAACCATTAATAAATAAATTAAAAGATATTATTAATGAATTAGGCTCCGTCAAAATTCAATTCGGAATAACAATTGAATTTGAAAAAGACGGGGAAATAAAAGTTAATAATATCTCCAATAACGCAAAACCATTAACTGCATCATTCTTTGATGAAGGTATTAGAGAATTAAACGAAAAAATCATTAGTATTACAGAGTTAGAAATTAGTTGGATTATAAAAAATATAACAGAAATCCATTTCACTATAACTAAAATCAGTAGGTTAAGTAGGTTAAGTGGTAGGAGTTTTATTGAAACACCAATAAATATTGTTTAATCAATATAAAAAACACTGATGATTCGTGTTTTTTATATAGTATTTTAGATATTTTAAAATATGATGAGGTTGTTAGACAATATAGAAATAGGACATCAAGTTATAATTTATCTGACCAAGTATACGACTCGTCAGATTTACCAATGAAACTAAAAGATATTAGGAAATTTGAAGCTAAAAATCCAGGTTTAATAATTAATGTTTTTACTTATGACAATACTAGACAATTAACCGACAATTATGTATTAAAACATCCGCATTTGGATATTATACATCGTTCCCAAGTTTTAAATGGAACTATAATTAATTTATTATTATTAAATAAAGGAAACAATTTCCATTACATAGCTATAAGCAACTTAAATAGGTTTATGAATTGTGATATCAACACTAGTTGTCCTACACGAATACGTTTATTATGGTGCCAGCGGTGTTTGAACGGTTTTAAAAATAAAAATGCGCTGGACAAACATGAAATATTGTGTAAAAGAAATCAGTTAGGAACGACGCTTTACACCTTCTCTCAAAATAAATTATTACAGTTTACTGACTGGTCGAAAACAGTAACTCCTCCATTTGTAGTTTATGCCGATTTTGAGGCTATTTTACCTTCCGATAATGTTCACTTCCAACGACACATGCCAATATCTTCCGGTATTTTTACTTGTTAATAACTTCGACGGATCTAAATCTTATCAACAGTTCATAGGTTTAGATTGTGTCGAAAGTTTTTTAAGTGCTATAGAGGATATAGCATTAAATAAAGTTCTTCCTTTTTATTATAAAATGGGTAGGAAACCTATAGTAAAATTAACTAATATTGAACAACAACAATTTTTTAGTGCATCTCTTTGTTACATTTGCATGAAATGTATTGTTGATCCTGTTAGAGATCACGATCATTTTACTGGGAAATACTTGGGTGCTGCTTGTAGCACATGCAACATAAACAGGAAAATTAATAAAATTTTGCCTATCGTATTTCACAACGTGAAGGGATACGATATGCACCATATACTTAAATATGGTTTAAATAAATTTAAGAATTGGACTTTAGCCTGTATCCCAATCACAACTGAAAATTTTATTTCGTTGATTGCACATTTAGGAAAAATTAGGAAAAAATTCATTGATTCTTATCAATTTGTTAATGATTCTTTAGCTAAAGCAGTCAAAACTCTGAATACTTTACCTTTAACCAATTCTGTTTTTACTGGCACTATAGTTTCTGAAAAAGGAATCTTTCCTTACAATTTCGCTACATCTTTAGATATTCTAGAAACTACTTATGAACTAATACCAATCTTGGAAGGTGTCACTGAACTTGAGTATGAAAAAAGCTCAGGAGATTTGGGTTGAAACTAACTGCATAACTTTATTAGACTACATGATGATATGCTTAAAACTTGATTGTTTTCTTTTAGCTGATTTCTTTCAACAATTTCGTTTGAAATCTATTGCTCATAATAGATTGGAACCATTAAATTATTTCGGAATTCCTGGTATGTCTTGGTCTTCTGTATTAATGTCTTTAGATGAACCGATTGAACTGATAACTGAAAACGAAATGTTTAGCTTTTATGAGGGTGGAATAAGAGGCGGTCTTACTTTTGTAAATAAACATTATGTAAAAACCGATGAAAACACCGAGTTACTTTATATAGATATTAATAATCTTGATGGATTTGATTTAATAATGGACGAATGTAGGAATTTAAATCTTGAATCTTTGTCTTATGGATAAACTCTTGAAGTTGATCTTGTAATTCCTCCTGAGCTTCATGATAAGTTGGACAATTTCCCTGTAGCTGCTGAAAAATGAAACCTGCTGGGTCAAAGGTTGAAAAATTATTATTAACCCTTCTTCCAAAATCTAATTATGTGATTCATTGGAGATTATTAAAATTATATTTGGAACTTGGTGTTAAAGTAACACATGTAAATATGGGTGTGAGATTTAAGCAATCTAAAATTTTTAAAAAATACATAGATACCAATACTGAATTAAGAGTAAAAAGCATAAATAATTTAGACAAAAATTATTATAAATTGTTAAATAACAGTTTATATGGCAAAACAGTAGAAAATTTAAAAAGAATGAATCTTAGTCTTTGTACTACTGACGGTAAATTAGTTAAATATTCTTCAAAACCTTCTTTTAAAAAATCCATTAAAATAGATGATAATTTAATTGTCGCTTTATTAAATCCAGATTCTATATGTTTAGATAAACCAAGGTACATTGGTCAGTCTGTACTTGATCTATCTAAACTTAGAATGTATGAATTACAATATAAAGATTTAGAAACATTTCGCAATGAGTTTAGATGTAAGATTAATCTATAAAAAATTTCATTAAAAAATTTCAATTCTCGATTACTGATTATTATTTCAACTTTTTGTTAATAAATTTTTAAAATCTTAAAAAATTTGAGTAAATGTAATTTACTTATTACATTAATTATTTAAAAATTATTACTTTAATTTACTTATTTAACTTTAATTTAAAAACTTTGACCATTGATTACTTAATTTTAAGATTTAGACCTTAATTTACTTTAATTTAATTTTTTAAACCTTAATTTACTTTAATTCAAAAATCTTAGCCCATAATTTACTGTAATTCAATTTTTATACCCATAATTTGCTTTATTTTAAAAATTTACCACGTTTTTTAGTGTAGACCGCCTTTCTCTATTGAAAAAAAATTTTTGTATTGAAAATCCCTGAATCAATTGAGACCCCCTCACTATAGTCTGAATAATACTAGCCATTTTCTATAGGGCCTATCTAAATGTATTGAAAAAAATACGTGTGGCCTACGGGTACAATTGCGTAATCAAAAATGCAGAAAAATATTACGGGAACAATTTTTACCCCCCCCCCCCCCGCCGGGGTGATGGGGTAATTGTTCCCGTACGCCACTAACTACCTACAGTAAATAATAAAAATCGTAAGCAAATGAGGAAAATTATATATAAACAACAGGGTGGATTTATTGGTGCATTGATACCTCTGGAATTATCATTATTAGGTGGAGTTGTAGGAAATCAGTCATAAACAATCATAAACAATGGGTTATTTAGATAAAAACTTAAATTGTGGAATAACTCTAGAAGAATTTAAAAGCAAATACCCATTTTTTACACTTCTTTTAGCCCCCGATTTTGATTTAAATCAGAGTCAATTACCACAAAATGGAAATTTACGACTGGATATAAAGTTTGCAAAAGCCATTACTGAACCGGTACATGTTATAATATATGGAGTATTTGAAAATGAAGTTCAAATTACTTCAAATAGAACAGTGATGCTATAAATGTATACAGAAATACAGAAAGTTGTCATGGAGTAAGTTATTTTTATACTGTTTAATTTATTAAAATAGTTCTGTCCAGGTTAATCGAATTGGAAAACAAATATTGGGAAATGAATTTGTTGGAGTTTTTCCTCTTGATAAAATTCCATATTTGAGCAATAATCAAGCAATAATCGTCAATACTCGATCGTCTCATCTTGGTGGAGAACTTTGGATAGCTATATATATGAAACCTGGTAATATATTCGTGTTCGATCCTATGGGTTTTTATTACCCAGCTTTGTTGATATCAAAACTACAAACAATGGGGAAACCTATCGTGTATAATAAAACTGTTTCAAAATCCATTGACCCAAACATGTGTTCAACATTGTTTAGCTTAGTTGTTGTATAAAAAAATTGATGTTTAATAAATGTATCCTTTCCTTTGTTGTTCTTCTTATTATTATTAATATTAATATTATTATTATTATTATTATTATTATTATTATTATTATTATTATTATTATTAAATAATGGTAATTTATTATTATTATTATTATTATTATTATTATTATTATTATTAATATTATAATTTTCAAAAATATTATTATTTTAAATTAGGTTTATTATTATTTAGATAAATATTATTATTATTTTGTCATAAAGACATCACATGCCTGGAGCATGCACAGAGCATGTTAACAAATGCATGACTAACAAAGGCAGTAACATGAAATTTCAGTGTGATTACCAATGCATGCATGCATGTGTAGATGTAATATGATTGGTTTCTATGTGTATGTCTAAATCCACATTGGCTGGGACAGGAAAATATTCATTCACTTTATTAACATTTACAAATCGCAAAATCTTCACAATTATTCTAAAAAAATTTCAAAATCTTACAAAATGGCTAAAACAATATTTTAAGAACTTTGTTGACGACAGGTAAATTTATTATTATTTATTTATTATATTTTATTCTTTATTTTTTAGATGTGTTCGATTGGTATTAAGTTACTAAGGACGAAAGAATTCTGAATGTGGATAAGATTTTTGGTAATTTTAATATTTTTTACTTTTTATAAAATTAATTTTTCAGTTAGATCCAATTTGTATTAGCGATGGCGACGATGATGTCGTATTTATTGGGCAAACTAATGCCCCAGTTTCCTGTAATGCCCCAGTTTCCTGTAATGTTATGAATAATGTTTTCAATAAACAAAGTAAATTTATTTTATTTTAGTAAATTATTTTTAAAAAACATTTTAGAGGTAAATGTCGACTTGGACGCAGATACCCCAATTAATAATGATGAGGAGAACAATGTGGAAAATGCCCTCACTTCTATTGAGAAGGTAGCTGATGACTTATCTGATAATTTTATAATATAATCCCCTTTTTATTGTAATGTTAAGTGTATGATAATTTTAATTCACCCCGCGAAAACCCCGATTTTTACTGGATATTTTTAAATTTCTTTTTCGTTGATTTGTTTTTGTTGTGCATTTTCCCCGCATCATTCATTTAGAGTGTTATTTTCTATTGACATCTTTACTTCCTCGAAAATCAAGGCTTTCAAACTTATCAATACAACGTAAGATTCCCGAACTCTTCATAAAAGTTCGCAGTCGATCTCAAGGAAGATTTCCATTTGTTTGTCGGACATGAGTTAGCTTCCTATTAGTTAATTTCCACATGCTACTTTTCAGTCAAGGTGAGTTTCTGTATTTTTATAAAATATTCTAGTTTTCTGTAGATGTTATTTTGTGGAAATCTTTCTAATTATTATTTCGTCAATAATTCAAGTTTGCCTACCTTGTCGGTCATTTACTCTAGAGTCAATCATAATGCTTGCACCATCACCAGTCGCTGCAACAATGTCAGATTTGTATAATATTTTTAAATATTTCAAATGGAAATCTACAAATGGACATCTTCATTGAGATCGATTAGGAACTTTTATGAAAAGCTCGGAAATCTTACGTAGTAAATATAAATTTGAAAGCCTTGATTTTTTTAAAAAAATTTTATTGACTTTTTAGTGCAATTTAAGTCAGAGGTGTTTTCGGTTATTCTTAATGTTGAAACCATATTTTGTCGAGACATCCTACACGACAAAGATATAATCTTTGAAGAAAAACAAGAATTCTTACTAAATTTGTTGAAAATATTTCTTTTCAATAGGCTTTTTCTTTTTAAGGAACATTTTGGAAACTAGAGGAACGCGACATAATTTAGCAATTTTTAGCAATTCATGAAAGTCAATGTTCTCATCAAATTGATCGCCAAGTATTTCCATATATAATTCGTCAAAAGAATCCTTTTCGCTTGCTCCGAAATATCTTCTGCCACGAACTGTTGTATACTCGTCAATAGTGATGTAAAACTTCGCTACTTGCTCGATTTTCATCTTGATTTCTTTGGTCATTTCAGCTTTTTTGTTGCAATAGTGATCAATAATTAACTTCATGAAATCACTTCCATTGGCAAGAAGCTTGAATCCATCTCGCTGAATAGATTTCCTCATATAATTATTGATAGTTATCGCGCGGATAGTTATTCCGTCAGTAGCTAAGTAGCTGGAACAATTTCATTTAATGATTGCTTTCAAATAAAATTCAGCGTTGTTTTCATTTCCTTATTTACTGGCTGATATATATCTTGCGCATCTTCATCTTCGACAAAAATTCATGGAGATTTCAAACTTACAATATGCTACCCAAATGGTCTTTATTGATTAATATGTTTACTTAATATGATTAATATAAAAAACATCAAAAAATACTGATATTCATAAAATACTTAAAGTGTCATTTACTATATTACCTAGGAATTCAGTTACCTAGTGATACCTTAAATGGTCGTTTTTTATATACATATGCATTGATTTCTAAAAAGATCATGTTTTTCTATCAAATGTGCATAAATTGAATATAAATTTGCTGAATGTTACTCAAATGAAAATGTTTCTTGCTAAATGTCCTAAGAATTCACTAAATAATATCTCCAAATAATATTTCACAGAAAGGTATAAATACCATTTCACCATCTGGTAATTCTTGAACCATTGCTGTTGGGTATGAAGAATTAGCATCAAAATATCCTAAATAATTTCCAAGTTCTTCTTCAACTTCCACAGACCTTTCCCTATAAACTCCTGATATTTCTCCTCTTATACCCTTTTTCAATAAATAATAATTGGCCAAAGGTTTTTTCTTTAAAACATTTTAATTTAACTTTTTCATACCTCGATCCTGCCAACCATGATAACCCTGGTGCTGAATAACAATAACGTTAATCAATTTGATAATTTTCTAAACAAAGTAAAATAATTTTTTTACCATAATAAATAATATCTTATCTTTCTTTTTATCAATTTTTAATTTTTTTTTGACTTAATTCTGTTCGTTGGATTCCTAAAGATGTTGGGTAATTTTGATAAAATTTGAATGTCGGTTAAATTTTTGTTTTCTAAATTCGTAATAATTAAATTCTTAAAAGTCATTCATTGAAAAAAAAATTATTCAAATTCAGAAAATAATTTCAATTGTAATAATTGAGTTGCAGTGGATCGTTGATCGGGATCTGGATTCAACATTGCTTCAATGAACCTTTTCATTTCCTCTGATATATTTTGAGGCTCTTCAAGCTTTTTAGTTTCTTGGATTTTGTGCATGGCATGCCAAATATTCATATGGTGATATGGCGGGTTGCCTGAATGTAAATAAATGTCACTCACTGTTGGTGCATTTTAATAAATAATAACATAATTATCAAAAATTTTGAATTTAAAACATTTTATTATTTTTAACAATAACTTGAATTAAATATTCTGAGATCTGTGCTTGGTTAAAAATAAATTAATTGATATATTTATATGATTTTAATTTATATTTTATTACTATTTTATTTATATTTTAATAATATTATTTTGATTACATATTTTATATTAAATTTCTATAATTTCTGAGGGAACTTTAAACTTGATACGAATCGTTTAGTTAATGCATTAAATAAATAAATAATAACAAATATATTTATTATTAAAAATATAAGATGAAAAATAAAATACTAATAAACACAGGCGTAAATATTTATATGTGAAGTGAGCAAATATAAAGAAAAATTGTTCCATAATAAATTTGAACCTCCGGTTATAAAAGGGGAAGTTATGAAATGATACTACTTATTTTTTTGTTAATTTTTGTTATATTAATTGTGCATGTAATATTTGAAAAAATTCAATTCATTATAACAAATTAAAAAAAAATCATTGAAATTTAGTATTGTGAGTTTATTATCCATAATTTTGCCGCAAATATTATCCGACTGAAAGGAAATAGTATCAATCTTGTAACAACTATTTATAAAAGATAATAATATTCCTGCTATTTCTAGCATTTATTACCTACAATTGCATTGCAAGGCTCATCAGAATAAAAGGAAATAATAAAAAGATAAATCGTGGAAGATAGTTATTGATGAAACATTCATAGGAAACGATTTGTTGGACAATTTGAAAGAGAATATTTATTTTTATCGTTGGTTATAAGGAATTAAAGGTTTTATAAGTATATTGTTAATTATTTTATATCGTTGTATAAATATAAAGATTTCATCAATTAATCTTATTACACAAGAATGATTTTATCGCAGATTCGGCAGGGCTCTACAATTCCCGTGAAGCTCAGCATAACAATATAAATAATAACAAAATAATACATAATTATATAACCTAATAGTGACTAATACTTCTTTTGGTGTCCGAAAAATGTCTGGTGAAGGATACAAATGTAAATAAATAGAAAGTATCATACTGATCAACATTGATCTGTTGTCAAAATATAAATAAAATCCTAATGGAAAAATTCAAATTAGTAAAGAAAAATGATTAAATAAATTAATATTAAAAATTGTAATGTATTCAAAATGCGACGTTGCAGCTTTGGAAATGATATTTTAAAGTTAATATTCTTATTGTTCAATATTGATTTCGATGTCACGTCAGAATGTTATAGATAAACTTGCAACCAATGAAGTTGTATATTTACAGAAATCTGAATAAAATAGTCTGGATAAAGATCAAACATTTTCTATGATTATTACCTAAATCATTTCCGCATCTCTTCATGTCATAATACTTGCAAGAATAATACTATCATTAGCCAATCAATTATGGATTAGGTAGATTATTCCTCAAATATATAAGTAATTATTATCACAAGGCTGCAATTTTGGAATGAAGCTCTAGCCATTTTACAGGTAATTCAATATAAATTTAGCCTTGAATCGTTTAGTTAGTACATTAAATAGATAAATAATGACAAATATATTTACTATATGAAATGAAACTAATATAATTTGCTAACCAGTAATCATATTGATTACAGTGGCTCCCACAGACCAGATATCAGCTGACTTCGCATAGAAAGATTTTTGGAGAACTTCAGGAGCCATGAAAATGACAGTTCCATGAGTTGAGTGTGCTATAGTCGATTGACAAGTGGTACTCGTCAATGAAATAGTGAGATCTAAATTGTCCAGGTGTTCTAGTACTTCAGGAGCCATGAATTTGAGAGGTCCAAGAGATGATTCAGCATTAGTCAATTGATCAATGGTCCACATCAATGGCCAGCTGAGACCAAAATCTGCTAATTTTATATTATTCTCGGGGTCAATCAATGCATTTGCCGCTGATTAATAATTGAAATAGAAATATTATTAATGCTTTTATTTACGCTTTATATCTCGATGGATGATTGCTATTCCGTGTAGAAATTCCAGTCCCTCGAGTATCTGCTTGCTATATTTGATTAAATCGTTTGTTTCAAGGCCTATATCCTCCTTGATTTGATCCTCCAAGGAACCCTAGAAACGTGAATAATTATTCTGCCAGTCACTTAAGTGGAATATCTATTATAAACCCTCAAATTCAGCCAAATATATTATATAGCTTAATTTAATGAAATTTCACTGAATAAAAATCTAATAAATTATATTATTAACTAATTGATTTTAGGATTAAAAGTTCTTATCAATAATGCTTCACATATCACACGCTCAAAACAATATCAAAATTTTTTAATAAGATTTTAAAATCAGACATTCCTAATTCTCTCATACAGACTTTATTGAGATCCTTAATAATGGACAATCCCTTCGGTTGACAGTGTTCTTGAACTCGAGTACAGAGGTGACCGGAAGTCTCTCCAATTTATGTGGCATTACACCCATTACATGTGAATTGATAAACGAGATCCGAACACAATCCAATCGGATATGTGAAGCATTAATGGTAATAACTTTTAATCCTAAAATCAATGTGCAGAATGCAGTGAATACTTGTGTGTTGAATGTTTTTAATTAAGTTTTTGTATGTTCATGTATATTAATAATAGTTATGTTAAATAATAAAAAAAAATAATTAAAATAATATTTCTAATAATTTTAAAAATTTGAATATAATTGATTATTGCAAATTAATTTTAAAAAAATGATCGTTAAAATTTTTTATTTATAATTTAAAATTTATATATTTTATAATTTGTTTATATATTATCAATATATTATATATACTCATCCGTCGTGAATATAGGTAACCTGATGATGATAGTGATGCTATCGAAATATATATCGAAATATATTGTTTTTCCTATAAATATTGTTTACAGGCATAAATTTCACGTTGCAGTAAATTATTGCAATTAAACAAATAACATGTCCTATTCATCTGCATATTGCAATAATTACTCTTACATTTCCTCACTGACCTTTCATGATTTACATTCAATTTTCTTACGGACAGAGGGAAAAGGTTGTTTAATTAATGCAAAAGAAATGAAATGTATAACTCACTTTAGATAGGAATTCCATGAAAATGCATAAATGTTCTTCTGTCTGGATCGCTCCAAAATATCGAATGATTCTCTTGTGCTCCAATTTGGATAGGAAGTTATGAATATTTCCTTCGATGTATTTCTCCTCAATATATTTCAATCTTACCCGCTTGACAGCAAACTCTGTATCTATCCCAGATCCCTTGCATTTATAAACCTTTCCAAATCCTCCACTTCCAATTTCTGATCCTTTCACAAATGTTTTATTTCTAAGAGCTAAACATAGAAATAATTAATTTACCATTATTTTTATAAAGGCTACCCAATTTTTATTTTTGCACAATATATATATCTATATAATTGATATCGTAAACAAATGTTCTAGTTACCTTTCGTTATAAATAAATTATAATAAATTTTGATAAATTATTTAAATAAAATTGTAAATAGTATGTGCTTCTGTTTTCTGATTTGTTAATTTGTTATGATTTTGATTTTGCTACTTTGACTTAATTTGGATCAGGAGATTTTGTTTGAAATATCGAATTGTGGAGAAATTTTTAAAATGAAAAATGTTGAAAATTGCTGGTTTTATATTAATTTGAAATAACCGATTATATTAATGAATGACAAATTAAGCCAAATTATAAATTCAAATGATATTATGATGCACCCAAGTCAATGCCTTATATAAATTGGTTTGAGCAACTTCGTTTCAGTCTACCTTTTATTTATTTATTATTAATAGTATTTTTATAATTTCAATTATTTTTATTAATAAAGCAATAAAAATTTATATAAATTTAAATGATGAAATAAAATATATGAATAGTATCAATACATTATTTATCCTTAATCAATATATTATTATTGCTCAATTAAATATTAGCCATTATTAAAATATTTAATAGTAAAAATATTAAGAAATAACATTATTAACATTAAAATGATATTAAAATAATAACAAAATAAACATATCTATTTCATTTACTATCTCATCTAACAACTGCAATAATTTATTTGTGCTAATTAATTATGTGAGCTGAAAATACCGCAACGTAATATATTTGTAATGAAACACAATTGCATTACCTATCACTCATTATGCAATGACAATCCGCCATTATTCCTTGATATGCCTTCCCGCATACAATCACATAGTGCAACAATCAGTAATGCAATATATGTAAATCACAACAATCATTATATAAACAAACATGAAATAAATATAATGATATAAATTGATCACCTACATGTCGGGCACAGCTCGTGATCACAGGACTAATTGCATTGCAGGCCCATCATTGAAATCTGAATAGAATAATGTCAAGTTAAGATCTGTAAAAACTGAAAACAAATATATAAATAAAAATGGCGACCTTAATAATATAATTCCATCAATATAAGGAGAAATTGATCACAAATACAAAAATGCTCCAATTATCTTAATCAAAGGAGTTTTAGCAATAAATTAACAATGTGTTTTAATAGAATCAATAAATATTTGTGCCAAATTTGAATATTGACCAATCAAAATGAATAATTGGATCATTTTATAGCGATAAATATACAGTAAGTGATAAATACGTGAAAACATACTTGACGTTCCAATATTCCACCCTTGATAATATCCATGAGTTCCTCATTCTTATTCCTTACAGCGATGTCCAAAGGGGACAAATCAAACTGAATCGCAATTAATGAAATATTTATTTATATATTATAGAAATGATAAAAAATCAGAATAGAGAGAACAATAAAATGCATTCCATGCCGATAGGATTTTGCTATCATAATTATATTGTCAGCATTGAAAGGGGGGGCCTGCACAATAAATATCAATTACTGAGCGGCATTCATAACCATTAAGAGTCATGAAAACAATCATTCCAAACAAGCAAAGGTGAATAAAGAACGGTTGGCAACCATAGCTGTGACCGCCAGCAGATGATTCCTACAGGGGAAAGCCAAGCAAGTAATGAGATAATATCGGGTCAATTGAGCAATATTGAAATTATAAACATTATTAGCTGATCTGTATCTATATGAAAAGTAAGCATTATACGTTTAGTTCTCAGTATTTAGGCCAAGATATATGAAACACACACCCACAGTCACGGAATAAAAGTTAAAAGATACTTGATATTTTTCAAGGTAAATAAATTTTAATTTGATTTTGGTATTTATTTGGGAAAGAGGTTGAAATGATAATCAATAATCAATAAATCGCTAATTAATAAATCAATAATAGAGTTATGGTTATAGTTAAAAAGTGGAATCAGAAAAGATAATAAAAAAGACTCGATGAGAGGCTTTTAGGTGATAGGAAGCTATCACTGGAGGATATGTTGAGTTATGGTGAGTATCTATTGGAGGTAATGTTGTTTCATTCTTTTTCTCTTCAATCTCTTCAAATTTATTCATATGGATAACCCCCTTTTGTCAAGGGAATACCTTTGTAATATTTGTTAAACGTTTCACATCCCTCTCAGTATCAAAGTGATGCTAAATAATCCAATCTAAAAGGCATCATTCTAAATGATGCGAGGAATCAGAAAACAGATACTGAAAAGGAAATATATCGTTCATCAGTGATTGCAAGGACAAATCATTTAAATGAGGTGCTAATTCAGTGAATATTAGGTGATTATCATGTCCACTAGCATTATAATATTTAGGCTTTTACATTGCATGAATGACATGCCATCCCCCTCTGAAATTATTTTCACGAAGAAAATGATCTTGATCACTAACTTTAATCGTTTTCGTTTGTCGTAGCTTCATCTGTGAATTCTACTCCACAGTATATACATTGGGTTTGATCATCCGCTTGTCGTACTCTATCTAACGATTTTTTAATATATTTCGTTTTATTAATTGTATTAATTCTAAAAGCAGATATAAAATGAGAATGATAACTCTCCATTACCCCCTCAAACCCCTCACTGCTTATTTCATGAAATATTTCAAATCTAGGATATTTAACTGATGTGTCGTTTTTAAAATTGTCCCCTTGTTATAGTCCAGGGCTTTCATATTTAAATGCTCCGATTACTTCTTGAGGATTTTGTGTAGGTTCTTCATGTTCTAGTCCACTTTCCTTATTTTTTTGGTGTATTTGTGATGCCAGATGAGAATGGTGGTAATAAATGCTTGTATAGTGTTGCTTATAAAACTCACAAAGAATTTTCTGGCTTTGGCCATCGCTTCAGTTTTATTTCTGGCATAATTTTTGGCTTTTTTCATTTATATTTATTTTTTCATGTCAGATTTCAGATTTCAACGACACTAAACCATAACCAAAACTTGATTTATTATTATTGAGTTAATGATTATCGACTTTTTTTTAATTTAATTTTAAATTTTGAAACTTAATTTACTTTAATTCAAAATACTGAGCTCATAATTTACTGTAATTCAATTTTTAGACCCATAATTTACTTTAATTCAAAAATTTACCAAGCTTTTACTTTGAAGACCCTTTTTTTATTGAAAATCCCAGAACCAACAAGACCCACCTTCATTTACTTTGAAAATTCAATGCTGTTTAATGATAATCAGATTTTGTATTGAAAATTTCAGGACCAAGGTGACCCACCAAAATAATACTGATTGGCTTTTTGTATTGAAAATATCCTGAGACCTTAAATTAACATGGCTTTTTTATCGATAATTGAAATTTGTATTGAAAATCCCAGGATTTGGAAAAATCCTTGCTTTTTTAGTGTATACCCCCTTTTTGTATTTAAATATCCTGAGACCTTAAATTACCATGCTTGTTTAGTCTAGACCATCTTTTTGTATTGAAAATCCCAGAAACAAGGAGACCCCCTCACTATAGTCTGAAAAATTTGATATTTTTTCTATAGGTGCCTATTTAAATGTATTGAAAAAACGTGTGGCCCACCACAACAATTACGTAATCAAAAAAGCAAAAAAATCGAGTTTCCACAATCTATACCCCGCCCCCGGAGTATATGTCGCAGAGGTGCCTACTTTGTATATTGATTATCGATATATTGTATATTGATCTATTTATAAAATTTTTATTTTAGTTTTTACAATCTCATAACTAGCTTACGCTTCACTAAATATTTAAAATTAAAGAAAAAGTAATTTGAGGTAATTTGCATCTATTTTCATCGATTTTAGACCTTTTTATACGTGTTAGATGTTATAGTGCTTTCATGCGTTCCCCCTCAATTTTATTAATTTCAACCATTTCACTCTCTTCATATTCATTTTGACATTTACCTCAGCAAAGCAATTTATCAAATGGTCAAAATCACAATTTCAACTTCTAATATATGTATGAAATTAAATACAAAATAAAATTAAAATTTGACCAATGAAATTTTATCTGAATAAAAATATATTTGAATATATATTTGAAAATTATTAAATAAAAAATAATAAAATAAAATAAAAAATAAATATTAAAATTATTAAATAAAAAATAAAATATATTTAATTGTTTTTACATTGTGTGTGTATCAAATATCTGGGGGTAAATACTGAGAACTAAAACTAATTTTTCAGCTTACTTAATAGACCACTCAGCAGTGAGTCAATGCTTAAAGGCGGACGGGCTATTAGTTGTTTAGCTGTCAGATATCATTTATTCGGTGAATTCCCCCACCCTTTTATCAATATTCACTAATTATTATGGAAATTATTCATGTTTACCTTATCAAGTGCATGAATATCACAATGGTGATCAATCAGCAGCTTGACCAAATCTGAATGACCTGCACTGCATGCGTCATGAATTGGCCGCTTACCATCCTGGAATGCGAATAAATAAAATAAATAAATAATCAGTAAACGCACCCTAGCAAGTGCATCAATATCACAATGGTGATCAATGAGCAGCTTGACCAAATCTGAATGACCTGCACTGCATGCGTGATGAATAGGCCGCTTACCATCCTGGAATGCAAACAAATAAAATGAATAAATAATCACCAAATGTACCTTATCAGGTGCATCTATATCACAATGATGATCAATGAGCAACTTGACCAAATCTGAGTGACCTCCACGGCATGCCATATGAAATGGCCGCCCACCCCACTGGAATGCGAATAAACAAGATGAATAAATAATCACCAAATGTACCTTATCAGGTGCATCAATATCACAATGATGATCAATGAGCAACTTGACCAAATCTGAGTGACCTCCACGGCATGCCATATGAATTGGCCGCCAACCCCACTGGAATGCGAATAAACAAGATGAATAAATAATCACCAAATGTACCTTATCAGGTGCATCAATGTCACAATGATGATCAATGAGCAACTTGACCATATCTGAGTGACCAGCACTGCATGCGTCATGAATTGGCCGCTTACCATCCTGGAATGCGAATAAATAAAATAAATAAATAATCAGTAAACGCACCCTAGCAAGTGCATCAATATCACAATGGTGATCAATGAGCAGCTTGACCAAATCTGAATGACCTGCACTGCATGCGTGATGAATAGGCCGCTTACCATCCTGGAATGCGAAATAAATAAAATAAATAAATAATCAGTAAACGCACCCTAGCAAGTGACATCAATAACACAATGGTGATCAATGAGCAGCTTGACCACATCTGAGTGACCTTTATAGCATGCGATATGAATTAGACGCCGACCCCTCTGGAATGCGAATAAATAAAATAAATAAATATCACCAAATGTACCTCAATCACGTGCATCAATATCACAATGGTGATCAATTAGCAGCTTGACCATATCTGAGTGACCTCCACGGCATGCGACATGAATTGGCCGCACACTCCACTGGAATGCAAATAAATAAAATAAATTAATATCACCAAATGTACCATATTAGGTGCATGAATATCACAATGGTGACGAATTAGCAGCTTGACCACATCTGAGTGACCTGCTTCGCATGCGTAATAAATTGGCCGCCAATCCCTCTGGAATGCGAATAAATAAAATAAATAAATATCACCAAATGTACCCAATCAAGTGCATCAATATCACAATGGTGATCAATTAGCAGCTGGACTATATCTGAGTGACCTGCTTCGCATGCGATATGAATTGGCCGCACACTCCACTGGAATGCGAATAAATAAAATAAATTAATATCACCAAATGTGCCTTAGCAAGTGAATCAATATCACAATGGTGATCAATGAGCAGCGTGACCATATCTGAATGACCTGCACGGCATGCGATATGAATTGCCTTGTCTTCATTTGTATCCTGATAATATATTCAAAATAATTAGAAATATAAACAAAAGTATTCCAATAAGAGCATTGAGAAAGGAATATTCCATCTTGTATTGAGAAGCAATATCACAAGAATTACTCACAAATCATATTTACACAATCAATTTCTAATCAATTCTAAAAGATATATAGAAACGATGTGAATTAAAAAGTGCGCCCTATTACATAGAGAATATGATTAATTAAAACAAAAATCTAATAAGGAATTTCGTTTCCGACAAAGAACAAATCAATATTGCGCATTTATAACAATGCATAACCCATGACAAAGAAATACAACAGACACACAGCATGCACACATTACAAATACATCAAGTAAAAGAGCAATAAATATAGTTCCACGTCTCAAAGGTTTCCTTCTAATATCCAAAGACAAAATTCACATTAAAACAAAAATAAAAATTCATTATTAATAACTAATTATTTGAATTTGTTATTTTTATATTTTTGTAATAAAGTTTACAATTTACATAATAATAATAATAATAAATATTTGAGGATTATTTTGTTATGCGGTTCTTACCCGCAATTGAAAATAGCAATGCAACATTAAAATGGTTGTGCATAACAGATCTAACAGCTAATCACAAATATAATAATTAACCCCCCACCCTAACGCCCACAACTTAGTAAAAATACAAATATTTTCAATACAACTTGATATCAACCTTTCGCTCCAAATATTCCTCCTTGAAATATCTGCGGAATAATTCTCCTGATCCAGATCTGATGGCATCAATAAATGATTCGAATTCCATGCTGATTTGTATCAAATAAAATAATAAAATAAATAATAATAATAATAATTTACTTCATTAATTATGCAAATATTTGTCCAATGAGAATTGATTAAAAATGTAATATATAAATATATGATATAAAATATTTTACAATTACGGAAGTTTATTATCTTATTTAAATTTAATTTTGTTTCGTAAATATTAAATTTAACTAATGCATTCAAACAGTAAATAATGAATAATATATTTTAGTCAGTTAAAACATTATAAATTTATTAATATAAATGAATTTTAACATTTATTTAGTAATTTCTATGAATAATTTCTAGTTTAGAAAATATTTAAGAATTTATAATTCATTTTTACTATTCATTTTAAATATATATGAAAATGTTCTAAATATGGTGGACTACTAGAGATTTGATAGAATGACTTCCTACTCATGAAACATTTTATTTTTGATATCTTAATCTATTTGCGGTTTGTAATTATTTCATTTCAAAATTAAAATAAAACGCACAAAATTCCAAAACAATTGCAAAATTGCAAAATCAAGAAACATTGCTGGCGCATGTGTGGCACACATAAAAGTATGTACAATTCCAAAAACAACACCTACACAGGCGCGATAATTAACCTCAGCATTGACCAATAATTATATTAATTTTATCATGGAAAATGTCCACAAAATGCAAAATTACTTAATCCCGCAATAAACTATTTAAATAAGAGAAAATCATTTAAGTTTGAACACCCTTTGAAGGTTAAGGACACACCATACACCTTCGACGTTATATATATATATATATATATATATATATGTTGGGTTTTGGATTATTTCAAGTCGGTTCTCTCTGACTCCTGGTGTTCTTTAAATTAAAACAATGAACGACCCAACGTATATTGAAACAACAGGTTCACAAATTATTATCACTCTACAATTACCAATCAAAGTTTTATACGATTCTCCGCTCGGCGTTGATGCTTTGCAAACAAACAATATTCACCTTTTGATCCTTTAGTTCTCTTGACTCTCTTTTCCTCGGTTTCTCTTTGGTTTGATCCCTTTTCGCCTTTCCGTATTCTTAATTCTATTTCTTCTTTTCCCTACTTCCCAAATTCGTTTACCACTTTTCCTACAGTCTAATTCTTCGAACCCTAGCTGAGGCAGAATGCCGATTTTCTCTGATTTTCCCTTTGCTTATATACTCCTCGAAATCAGGATGACAAATGGTTATTGCCGAGCCAATCTTTCGTTTGACATTTTCTCCTACGTGTTTGCTTCGGCTGTCACCCATAATGGTCCAACGAATCCAGATAATTAATGGCCCTACCGGTCTTCCTACGCGCGCTATCTTCTCCTTACTCTTTTCCCATTAATCATTGTGTCAAGCTAATGGGCCCAAATCTTCCTTTTGTTTGCCTTTCTTCTTGTTTACCCAGCTCGGGTTTCCTTTATCTCTCGGGTTCTCCATTGGCTCGGGTTTCCCATTAGCTCGGGTTTTCCATTAGCCAATTAATTAATTAATTAACGTTTTCTGTTTTCATACATTTGAATGTTTTTCGACCCTTCCTAACCATTTTCTGATAAATCCCTAACCATCATCTTGTTGACCATTAGCTAATCTATACCTGTCCCGTTTTTCCCATTCGATTTCGATGATTTTTCCATTTATTGATTTTTCTCGGATTTCCGGATTCTTGCCTTTCGTAATTGCTTTTGGCATTTTCTAATACTGTTTCCATCACACTTTCCTTTACTATTGATTCTGTGCACGATCCCGCTTTTATTTGTCTTTTTTCTTCGCTTACTTTCTATTTGAATTATTATCCTAAATTTTATTTAAATTTTTAATTTTAATTTACAGACCTCAACATATCTCCCCCCTTAAAAAAAATTTTTTCGTCCTCGAAATCTATGTTTTGATGTGATTTATTATTAAATAATCATTAAATAATTATTAACTTAATAAATAATTACGTATTCAACAACAAACAATTAAAATTCCAATAGATTAAAGTACTTTATATATATATACACATACACACACACACATATATATATGTATATTTTTGTAAAGAGAGATCTCGTTTTGATTAATTTAATTAGACAGTTCTGATGATATAAGTCACGAGCTATTTAAAGGAAACAGTGTACACCGAAAAATGATTGCACTTAAATGATAATTGGGGTCCATAGACATTTGTCAAAATGAATCATAATTGAGACTAACTTTTAAGTTCAACTTTTAGTATAAGGTTTGAAAATAATTTTCCAATTTTCGTATACATTATTATCGTGTCGATAAATTAAATTTCAAATTATCCATACTATTTTTAAAATAAAATTTTGTGTTTCATCCATTTATTGTTTTCATTTCTCTCGTTAATCTATCTGATTTATTTTTTTATTAATCAGAATTTCATTATCCCAAATAATGGTCGGCAAACTTTGATTTAGCCTGACAATGCTATCAAGTAATTATCGTAATTAATTTGTTTACCTTAATGAAAAATTAAGAAACCACAACTGGTGAATGATGGATTACTTGGACAAAAATTTCCTTATCACAAATAGTGGCTGACAATGCTATCAAGTAATTATCGTAATTAATTTGTTTACCTTAATGAAAAATTAAGAAACCACAACTGGTGAATGATGGATTCCTTGGACATACAACTCGCATGCATGCATTAATTCCAAACACCAATTCTTCATCATCCAATCATACTCTAAATAATTCCTCACTGATGATTGCGCATGCATGCATCAATTTCAAACACCACTCCTTCATCATCCAATCAAACTTTACATAATTTCTCAATAATGATTTAAGCCAATGATTTCAGTTTTAGAAATTTGAATTTATTAATACTCACAATGAAATCGACGATTATTAATCTATTCCCTAAAATTATACAATTTCAAGAGAAAATGATTATTTTGTAAAATTTTGTTGCCATATCCATATTTTATTTTTTTAAACATCAAAACAAAATTGAAATTATTTAAAGAAACAATTTGATGGTTTATTTATTACTTTGAATTATTATGAAATAGACGATTATTAACCTATTGCCTAAAATTATACAATTTCAAGAGAAAATGATTATTTTGGAAAATTTTGTTGCCATATCCATATTTTATTTTTAAACATCAAAACAAAATTGAAATTATTTAAAGAAACAATTATTACTACTCTGAAGATAACTAAACCTCCTGTTGAAAGACCATATGAAAGAATGAACCTAAATCAGCTAAACCAAAGACACCATCCGGTTACACAGGTAATTTTGTTTTCGAAATAATTCACAATTTTCTAACCAAGATAACTCAAAATACGAATGGTGAAAAACATTGGATTCGAAAATTTACCAAACCAAATCTATAGACTATCACTTTTCCATGGATTATTTAGTGGTTGTTGGATGCTCAGGGTTGGGGAAATTGGCTTTTGTTAACACTGTTTCTCTCTGAGCTGTACAATAATGAAAACTTATTATTATTTATTTAAGTAATTTGAATTAATTTGAATGATTTTATTCTCTAAATATTCATGTATTCCGATGTTTACTAGAGTATTGTCAGTTATTTATTTGATTTGCCGGGCATGTTAAATTATAATAAGGCAGAGATGAAATCGGAAACACTAAACCTTATGATTAACATCGACGATGAAATAATAATAATTCATTTGATTGTCGAGCTAATCTCTATGAATCTTGAAAATAAATTTAATGAGAAN
>CAUHTR010007373.1:34638-48024 GCA_959609185.1 Schmidtea polychroa | reverse complement strand
GCATAAAATTAAAGTTTAAAGTTTAAAGTGAGTGCATAATTTAGATTACATATTATAAATTAACATAAATTAAAAAAAATTATAGGCTTATAATGTCGAAAGAAGTTAAAAGAAAAGTTATTTCTTTAGAAACTAAAATCGAAATTTTGGATCGCTTACGAAAGGGAGATAGAGTAGTAGATGTTGCAAAATCATATAGCATGAACGAAGCTACAATAAGAACTATTAGAACAAATGAAAACACAATTAGAAAGAGTGTTGCAGCTGGCAATACCACAAGTATGGGCAAAACATCATACACCAGAAATATCGCAATGGAAAAAATGGAGAAAGCGTTAATGCTTTGGGTAGAAGATCAAACACAAAAAAATAGTACCCATTGATACGGCCGCTATAACAAATAAAGCAGTACGAATTTACGAAAAAATTGTAGAGCAATTATCATCTTCCTCTTCAACTGAAAAGAAGCCAAATTTTTTGGCAAGTCATGGCTGGTTTGAAAGATTTAAAATAAGACATTCTTTACACAGCTTAAAATTAAAAGGTGAACTGGCTTCTGGCGACGTAGATGCAGCCCAAGAATATCCAGCAAATTTTGGAGAAATTATTAACGACAATTCATACACCCCTGATCAGGTTTTCAATGCTGATGAGTCAGGGTTATTCTGGAAAAAAATGCCTGAAAGAACTTATTTCTCAAAATTTTATAAATCGGCTAGTGGTCATAAAGCAGCAAAAGATCGCATAACAATTCTTTTCTGTAGCAATGCTTCAGGAAATTATATTATGAAACCATTAGTGATTAACAAATCAAAAATGCCCCGTGCCTTTAAAGGAGTAAACATCAAAGATCTTCCCGTTTATTGGAGGGTTAATAAGAAAGCGTGGGTTACTGCTGCAATGTTTACTGAATGGTTTCATGAATGTTTTATCCCAGATGCCAAAAAATATTTAGGTTCAAAGGGATTGCCTTTTAAAGTGCTTTTGTTAATTGACAATGCGCCGGGTCACCCACAAGATCTAGAATATGAGAACGTTGAAGTAAAATTTTTACCAAAAAATACAACTTCATTATTACAACGATTGGACCAAGGCATAATTTCTACTTTTAAAGGTTTGTACATAAAACGAGCCTTTACATATATTTTGGAACAAATGGAGAAAATGAATCTTTAACAGTTATTAGTGCTTGGAAAATTTTACAATATTAGACTGTGTGAAGCATATCGCCTTATCATACACTGCGATTAAGCAAACAACGCTCAATAGCTGTTGGAAAAATTGTGGCCAAATGTAGTCAAAATGAACATTCCATTTCAACGTTAAATGATGAATATTCGCAGATAGTACAGATGGCGCATTCATTGGGCGGAGAAGGTTTGATGATTTTACTGATGATGATATCGCAGAGTTAATGGCTGATAAAGAACTAAGTGAGGATGATTTAGTTAACTTAGTTTGCGAAAGTGAGTCTGAAAAATCTGATGAAGAGGAATTAGTACCAGTAACATTCACTGCTAAAGTCATCCGCGAAGGACTCGCATTGGGAAGAAAGCTGGGTAATCATTTTATACAAAATGACACAAACGTAGAAAGGGCTTTACGATTCCAACGTGACATAAATCGCTGCTTGGCTCAATATGAAGAAGTTTACAAAGATCTTACAAAAAATTCGAAGCAATTGTTAATAACCGATTTTATTACCACCTCTCAGAATGTAAATATTTCTGCTTCAAACATCGAATCGGCACAAATAACTTCGAGTGATGAAAATGAATTCCAACCTTCGATTCCGAAAAAAAGAATGAGAGTAATTTCTGATAGTGATGAAGGATAATAAAACACCTTTGGTTTTATTTTTTGTTCTTTTGTTTAATGTATTGTAATTAAATAAAAAAACAGTGTTTCCGTAATATATTACATATTTTAACCTGTCAATGCATTTTATTTTTATTTCTGTGTACACCTAAAAATATTGAAAAAAATCATAACTGTTAAATAGCAAAATTATGCATTTTCTGCACGCTTTTCGATTTACACGGTTTTGACTTGAAAATTTTTAATTTTCGATTTACACGTTTTTCTCTGGAACGTATCTACCGTGTAAATCGGGGGATAGGTGTACAATTAAGAAATCAATTAAACAAGATTAGAAATAAAGTTTACGGGCCACCAGTAATAAGTTTAGGTGAGCTTGAAAATTGGCTTCAATCATCATCTTCTATACCAGAGTTAGAAGATGAAGCCTTTGTAGTCAATTATAAAATAACTTATGCCGATGAATATGAGTGTGAAGAGAGTAATGAAGAAAGCGATGAAGATGAAGAAAACGACGGCTCTAAATTTAGATTTTTTATAAGTACAATAAGATTACTTAAGCTAGCCTCAGCATCAACAATTTTAAATGCTGATGCAACTTATAAACTGGTTTGGCAGGGCTATCCAATTTTAATCATTGGTACAACCGATTTAGATAGGCATTTTCATTCGTTTGGCCTAGGTATATATATGTATATAAATGAAAAAACTGCTGATTTTAATTTTTTTTTCAAGTATCAATATTGGCTTGAAAAAAATAAATGCATCATTATTCAATCCTCGTGTATTGATTTCTGATGCTTCTAACGCTATACGTAAAGCTTATTCACAAGTTTTTAATAAAAATGAAATTGTGATGTGTTGGGCACATATGCGTAGAAATTGTGTCAAAAAAATCGAGTCTTTAGTAGCTAAAGAAGATCAAAACGAATTAATTGAAGATGTAGATCAACTTCAATTGTGACAAAGCCAAGTCATTTTTGAAAAAGCAAGTTCTCTATTTGTTAAAAAATGGAGACAAAAAAAAGCGACTGAGTTTTTAGACTATATGAATATGATGTGGCTTACGACACACAATACTTGGTATGAAGGATACATGCCCTTCACGCCAAGTACTAACAATAATTTAGAGTCAAATAATCGAGTTCTTAAAGACGAAGAAACTATTAGAGAGCGCACGCCATTATCTAGATTTAGCAAACAAGCTTTAGATATTGTTAAAAAGTGGTCACTAGCACATCCTCGAAGTCTGAAGGAGTTTATTACAAAACAATCAATCGACACAGCATTATGGACACAGTCTTATCAATGGGCTAAAGAAAGCAAAGCAATTCTTTCGGTGCCCCAAGAACAGTCGACAAACTACTATGTTTCAGCTAGTGACGCAACTATAACTCAATAAGACATTGACAAAGTTGAAAAAATGCGCTGGACAACATTCGATCAATTTACGAAGCGAGCTTTTACTGTCTGGCGCATTAACTTACCAAACGATAAAGCCAATTGGGCTGACGGTCAGTGCAATTGTCCAGCATTTTTAAAAAAAATTATTTGCAAGCATATTGTCGGCATTTCAATCAGACTTAAATATTGCAAAGTACCGGCAGTAGCTAAGAATACATCTATTGGAAGTAAACTACCAAGAGGAAGACCAACTAAAGCTAAAGAAGCCTTATTAAAACAATAATTTCAAATGTTTTTATAATAATCTTTGTGAAATAGTCTTTGTATTTTTATGGATTTTTTTATTGTGTCACTTTTTGTTTATTCTTATGAATTTTTCATTGTTTTACTTAGTTTTTGTATTTTTTTACTTATAAAAATTAAAAATATTACCTATAATAAAATAATTAAATACCTAATGAATTCTATTTTTTTACTTATATAATTAATATAATACTTAGCATTTTATAAATATTTACTTAGAAAAAAATACATAAAGGCACTAATAAAATACATAGCGAATAAATAGGAAACACATTGTCGAGATAGTTTTCGTTAATATTTATGGCACGTACTTCAGCGTCTGAAAGAATTGACTGCTTCGGAATTATAAAGAATTGTGTTTGTTTTGGCATGAATGTGCTAATTTTTTTAAATTTATAATTAATTTATATTGATTTATTCATTTAATTTATTACTTTATTTTTTAACATAGTAAATTACCATTAACATAGTATAATAGTTTGCCCTTTTCAAGTAATATTATGCCAAAAATCCTCAAAAATACAATAAAATTCCCCTACCGCTAAAGATTAATTCACGATTCCTTTTAAAATTCATTTAATAAGATCTATCTTAACGCTAATATATAATTTTAAAAAAATATTTTTTATTAGTTCAGTTTGAAGTGTTTTAATTCAAAAGTATATAGAATTAAAGTGAATATTATAGACCAATGGACTGTTTGAGGGTCAATCGTATCCGGAAGAAAGGTTTTATAACATTTGAATATTATTTTCAAAATATTGAAAAATTCAATTTTATTTAAATTACCAAGTTATTTTCAATTAGAAATTAGGAAAAAAAATATTTTTAGTAAGGATGATTTTGAATTCGTTTTTGATTCATTTAGAATAGGAAAATGAGATGATATGGAAATTAGTTTTGTTCTTTGGATCTCTAAAATATCAAAATATTAAATTTCAGAAATTTTAAAAGGGGCTATTCACAAATTACGTATGTTTTTTTATTTTATTCAATATATATTTTGCCGCAAAAGGCTTATATCATCATTTACTTGTTTAATAAAATAAAAATTATTATTATTATTATTATTATTATTATTATTATTATTATTATTATTATTATTATTATTATTATTATTATTATTATTATTATTATTATTATTATTATTATTATTATTATTATTATTATTATTATTATTATTATTATTATTATTATTATTATTATTATTATTATTATTATTATTATTATTATTATTATTAGCTTCATTAATATAAGCGTTTTTATGTGCTCACTCTCCTTGATAATTGTCTGACATGTTTATTTGTAATCATTTAAAACTAAAACCTTTTATTTCAAACATTTTTATCATTAAGTATTTGACCAATTTACCGGGATTTATGGGCACTTTTGTTTTATTGAACGAGCAATCATCATGATTAAATTCAAAATGTTTAACTTAAAAATAACCAAATCATGATCCGAAGTCATAATAAAATAGGGACACCTACCTAAATGAATATTTCAAAACCAAAAATTATGTGAAAAATCTCAAAAGTAACAAACAATTGTCAAATATAAATTTACTCCAGTAAAAATAATTTTCAAAGCCATACAGAGAAAATAATTTATGAAAACTTAAATTAATTAATTAAATTTTATTAGATTTCTCTCAATCGGTAATATTTAGAGAATTCTTAGAATTTTTAATAAAAAATGAGGCACGTGAAAATTTCTTTTCTTTACTGAAGCCTTATAATCTAATTATATTATCCGATGAAATCGAGTTTTATTGCCAAATGATTGGGAAGGGGGGGGGTGGCGCAATGAAATCTTTGACAGATTAAATAATACCGAAATGATAATTTGATAATACAACGAGTTCATATTTTATTTGCAATTACAAAATGCGTGATCTGTGTCCGTTGATTATGAATCTCCTTTAACATTTCTTTTATTTTTTATACTTTACCACGATAAAAATATCCTAAACATTATTATTTTTTAAATTATGACAGTCTAACTTCAATCCACTGAAGATCCACATTGACCTGTGGTCATATAAGAAACATCTAAATATCCATACGCCTATACTCACTATATATATATAAATATATAGTGAAAAATTAATTAATTAATAAAATGTAATAAATTAAACAGAAGTAAATTAAAAATTAATTTAAATTAAAAAAAAATAAATTAAAATTAAATTAAAATGACTCAATTGACCTATATTTGATCTTGACATTTCATGACATTGAACTTGAAAGTGGGTTTGAGTCTTCATTATATACTACTACTGTTTTGTAACTATAATTATGAAACATGAGACTTAATTCAACAAAGGTTCATATATGTAACAGGACATACATTTATACATTCAATTACACCAATCCCTCGAATTACGCGGTCATAAAAAATAATATGTTTTTAATGAAATCAAACATATTTGGGGGCAAGTGTCTCTCAAATGCATATATTGCATAAGATTACTCATATTTCGACCGTGCTGTTAAATTTCAGCGAGACATTTAAAAGCCTTTGCGCGCAATACAGTGAAATTTACAAAGATTTAAAAAAAAACAAAACACAAAAATTGGTTACAGACTAGAATATAGTACAATATAGTACAATAGAATATAGTACGAATAATTAAATTACAATTATTCCTTTTAATATACCTTTTAACTATGAACATGTTATAAATTTTACAATTTAAAATTTAAATTTCGATTTTTTAAATCTATTTCTAAATAAAATTGTATTTTTTTATGCTATGTTTTACGCGAGTTTCTGGAACCAATCGCTTTACTTTATATGAACTCGAAGTCTCGATTTACGCGTTAGTTTCTTGGAACGTATCTACCGCGTAAATCGAGGGATTGATGTATTAAGTACATTAAATATACTGTTTGAGGTTTTTCCTTTGAATATTTCCGAGCAAGTGGAATTAGAGATAATAATTACTATTTAACCAATTAATTATTCAATTATATATATATGTATATAATATTTTTAAAAAAGTATATATCATTAAATGACTCAAAATTCCAAATAAAATAATTTCCACTAGCCTGATATGACAAAATTTGCCCCGGCGATCATAATCATTTTTTCAATCTGTACGCAAGTTTGATTGAGAAGAGAGCAGCTACAAGCAATGGAAAGGAATATCAAGCTGATAATTGGGAAAATGGCACTCGGCTGCATTTCAACTGAATGGAGAATATATTTAGATGATTTTACACATCTTATTAATGAATTGTATTAAAAGTATCCCTTATTTAATCATAATATGGATATTGAAAAATGAATATTCCTTTGATTTTGTAAAAATACAACTATCGTATTCAATATAAATGGTTTCCCTCTTTCAACACGACTTTTGGCCAGTGAATATATTTATGTAAATGATAAAAATATGTAGATGATGATTTGACTGTTTTCACTTAGTTTAAATTCAAAAAAACCTACAAATTTCACCCCTGAGAAACATTACAAATAAAATTTCTAAAACTTTCTGGGACACTGGAGTAGGCAGGATTTTTTCCTAAGAGAACAAAATTCTTTATTTTTATTAGTGATTAAAAAGTTCGATAATTTCCGATTTAGATAAATTAATTTATTATTTATTTCAACTTTACTGATATTCAATATTTTGCACTATGCAAACAATAAATACAGTCTGCAAAGATCATGGATATGCCACATCCACAATCAACCGTATAACCAATAGAGATCTATGCGCATTAAGTATCATTTGAACAAATATAATAATAATTGAACTTTAGACTGTATGTTTATTGTCTATATCCGATAAACTTTGATTATGTGAAAGTGATATTAAAAACACTTTCAAGTCTTATTGAGGTAATGCCTTTTGCTCACATCACTGATGATGGTTTCATAAGCTAACAAACATTTCAAACATAATGAAAAATTTAAACTTTATGCATCGGTGGAGGCTTTAACCCTCCAACTTTACTGCTATGGGGCGTATATATATATTAAGCGTATATATTCCACTATACTAATAAACACGTTCATCCTCATGTAATTAAATGTTATTAATTGCCAAAGAAAAATAGTTGATTAATTGAATTAAAATAGTAATATTTTTTGATAATTTTCTTTATCTTGCCAGACTCCAATAATGTTATCTTTAAATTTCTATTTATCTTTAAAAAATTCATATTAATAGATATATTTATTTTTAAATCAATTATACATTTTCAACTATTTATCTCATGCACCCACAAGCACATAAAATCGGGTGGAATAGTCACAAGCAATGTAAATAATAATTTATCTCTAAAATTCGGAAAATTCGGAAAATAATAAGCATCAAAAGACCTAAGTTATAATTGGAATTAATGAATTTTAAGTTAAATATTTAGATGTTCAGAAATTGATAAAAAATATTGTTTGAAGTCACGGAAAGGGGAGAAAATTATTGCAATCACAGAAAAAATTTTTCAGAAATTATATCCTGAGAAATTTTAAATCTTTAAAAATATGTTATAAATAAAATTTAATAAATTTTATCATTTTGAAAGCAATGCAAAAAATTTACCTGAAATTCATATTGAAAGCAAAAGTTTCATTCGATTAAAAAGTTTTTAATTTTTCTGTAATTTTTAAATTTTTTAAAAATGTAAATTTGATGAAAAATATAGCGCACATAATTTATGACAGCTGGTCTTTCTTTACAGTATTTCTTTACATATATATCAATCAGAAAACTGACACACAAACCAATATCCGCCACATCCGGAACTAAAGAATGTTTCATCTTTGATTTCTTATTTTCTTTTCACCTTTAACTAAATTTTAATACAATTGTAGTAATTTTCTTTCCCTATATAACATCAATGGATATATAATTGTAACGAAAATTAATTTGAAAGTTTTGGTCGTTTATAACAAATTAATAATGTATTTATCACAGTTCAAATTTTAAAATGATAGTACAAATTTACATAGATTGTCCAAAGCAGTGTATGCCAAACCGTGTGCCGCGGCACAGTAGTGTGCCGTGAAATATCTAGAATAATTGTAATATACAATTGAAAAAATTAGCCAGCAACCATAAAGAAAAGAAAACTATCGTGTTTAGGACAAAGCACATGTGGAAGTGTTTCTATTTGAGGGTGAGATTCTAGTTTCTATATATGTGTATTATGTCTCAAAAAATAATATAAGGATTTTTGTTATTACTACACCAAATAATTTGTATATTTTTGCTTATATTGATAAGTTATATTTAATTTTTCCGATATTTTTTATTTAGTGTGCCACGAACGAAAAAAGTTTGGCAGGCACTGGTCTAAAGTTTATGCAAGACGTGACTAAGGAAATAAGTAGCAAAACATTTACGGAAACATTAACAGATGATATGGAAATCAACGTGTTAATATTAAAGACACTTATCAATAAATTTACTAACCCTTGGTCAAATAGATTCTCATCAATATTTTCGGGTCTTTATGACAATTTAGGAATCTTTAAATGATTTTCAACCCGCTAATTTCCAATACTTTCGTATTACAATTTTCCAAAAATTTAAACAAAGTAACCATAAATAAAATTTAATAATTTAGAATTGATAATTTAAATTTTATTACAAAACCATTGAAAAATTTTCATTTAATAAAGCAATCAATTAAAAAATGACGCCAACTATCCAAATTATTTCAGGTGCAATTTAAGTTGATTTCAAAGTACTCCATATCATTATGTAAAAAACCCTTTGCGCCATTTCCAAATTAAAAGTAAAAATTAATTGAAATATTCAAACAAAAAATTAAACAAAAAATTCTAATTAAATATTTAATATCATTTCTGGAAACTCGTCTATAATATTCGCTTTGCTTCATTATTATTAAAACAATCCAAAATTAAATGCTACAAATTATTTTAAAATGTTCATTTTTTCCGTAAATATATATTTTCATTCAAGTCTCGTTTTACTCCAACATATATCAATGAATTTTCAGGTTTTCATTAAATATTAATTTTAATTCCAAATTCAATTTTATTTATTCCTACAGTCATGTCTCGTATTTTTCGATTTATTATTCTTCTCAAATGTTCATCTTCAATGCATAATAATAATAATAATAATAATAATAATAATAATAATAATAATAATAATAATAATAATAATAATAATAATAATAATAATAATAATAATAATAATAATAATAATAATAATAATAATAATAATAATAATAATAATAATAATAATAATAATAATAATAATAATAATAATAATAATAATAATACTTGTTGGCACAGTAAAAAAATTAAGATATTTAACTTATAAAATGAAAAGAAATGTCAAAGAATTCTATAGAGATAAGTTGAGTTCTTTAAAATAAAAAAGAGACTTTTGAAAATAAAACAATAACTTAAGTAAAATTGTAAAATTTTTAAAGAATTAGTTAATTTTGTCAAGATTCAGAAACAATTAAACAATTGAATTTTGAAAAGATTTGATAGTTTTGAAAATTTGTCTTTGGCCATTTTATGAATTGACAGCTAATAAATGTCCTGATTTTTTTAGAAAATTATATTTACTGAAAAATCAAAGAAAAGTAGATTTCTTCTCTAAATGAAACCGTCTTATTTCAATTATGTACTCAGAATACAAAAACTTTTGAAGGTTTGTAAAGATTGCTGGTCGCATTGGTTTGTGAACGCATGTTAAGGTTGAGAGGCTAATAGTAAGATTATATCGCATTAGTGACGCTGAATGTCTATCGCTACCATTCCCACCTCTGTTTTAGAAATGCTGTCATAACTAGAACTTTTAATCCTTTAGTGATATTAATTTATAAAAAATATTATTTAGTAATGAAAAAGGGAAGTAAACTCAAAAAACGCTTAATTATAAACAACTTGATTTGTTTAGTAGTGTCTTCCAAAGGGTATAGTACTGTTGGGGTTCAACAGGAGAGGCACAAAGATGAGGTGAAAAATCAATAAAAACACCAAATTCACAGTAAAAATTTAAAGTACAAAATATTAATTAAAAAATCAAAAATTTAAAAAATGAATATTTCCGGGGAAACTGGCATGGGTGGATGTTAAATAATGAGACTAGTTCAACTATAAAAAAATAAAATCAATGGAGGGTCTCTAGAAGGATTAAATTACAAAAGACAAAAATTAATTAACTAATGGAGAACCCTAGCTAATGGGAAACCCGAGCTAATGGAGAACCCGAGCTAATGGGAAAAGCAATTAAATTAGCCGAATAAAATTAGATTGAAGCGAACGTACCATAAAGGGACATCTCCGTTGGAAGATTTATCCCTGCGTGAGATTGATAGTCTATTGAAAAGTGCAGACCAAAAAGGGTTGTATCAAGTGTGGATGAATTAATAAAAAGTGTAACTAAAGTGTAACTGTATCGGTCTTAAATAAAGATTTTGTGTTGGGTCGTTTATTTATTTTGAAAAGAACACAAAGGAGTCAGACAGTAATACCGACTTACACAAAATACCCAACAGTACAGTGCTTCTTAAACTTTTTCATTCACGACCCACTTTATGATTGTAATTGAAGCCCTGGTATAGTACCATCATTGAAGGTATGGTATTTAAAAGAATTTAAAAGAAATAAAAGAAGTATGGACATTTTAGCTCTATTTTATTATAAATTGTTTAATAAATAGTGTAAATTCACGAGAAACAAAGATTGAGTTGATTTTTTAATTAAAAAAATAAAGTTGATTTTTATAAATAATATTTATTATTTACAATTTATCAATTTATAATTAATATATTACCGGAAAATCCATAATCATCCACCATTATTTTTGTTTAAATAAACTTTTGAAAATTTTTATAAGAACTTTTATTTCTTCCAATTTCACCACTGATTATTTTATCCATTGTATTGAAAAGAGAGTTTGAAGACTATAAATCAGTAACTATAAATCAGTACCAACAAACACCGATATATTACTGATTTATAGTCTTCAAACTCTCTTTTCAATTTTGAAAATTTATATTTTTCAACAATAAATTTTAAAATTTCCATTGAAAATATTTTATTAAATTTTCAATTTAGAACTAAAATTAAAAAATTCTTTTTATAATTAATTCATGTTTTTATATTTGTTAATAATTATTGTTAAATATTAAGTCTCCTGTCACATTCAATATGATTAATAATGATGAAGAGACTAATCACTGGAGGATACTGGAGGTTGAAATTGAAGAACTATTTTAATATTAATAATAATGCTTATTATAATTAAACGTATACATGAATAATATTTCAAAACAAAACTATAGTTTTTAGACGCAACACAAAATCTCTATTATTTAAACAATCTCTGCTTTTTGCTTTGAGGAATTTTCGCACGCATCAGTTAATAATTGAATATTCGTACACAAGCATTCAATAAATATTTTATATTTTAATTTCAATAGAAACGGTATAAAATGATTTGTAATGTGTAAAGCAAACGGAAATAAGCAATAGAATTAAAATCATCAAAGCAAATCTTTACTAATTACAACTACCCAAGAATTCTTGAATAAAAACGGCCGATGAAAGTATCAAAATGAAATCAGTTGAGAAGGAGAAAACAAATATCAAGAAATGGTTAAAGGAATCAAAATGAACTTAAATCTGTTCCAAAGAATTGCTTTAGCTCAGGGGTGGGGAACCTGTGGCCTCCCGGAGCTTCATGTGCGGCCTCCGGAGTCTTATCGAAATAAATCTTAATTTATATAAAAAACCATGAATTTTGAGAATTTACAAATAAAAATAATTGTAACTACTGAACTGTATGTATATACCGTACTGTACAAGCATCCCGCAGAGTACAAAAACAAAATATAAAAGTCAATCATTCACATCCATTAATTCAAAACTTATGTAGACGAATAAATAAGATTATTGAGCACTCATTTGTGAAATGATGAATTATTTGCATCAATTTTTCGATTGAGAAATAATAAACATTTTCCAGAATATTTCGTACAGCTGCATTTTTCAAATCTGGAGACTGATTATAAACATTGTTTTAATTACTAACTGTACAAAAGATTTAAAATGAAATTAATTAATGTTAGAATACTTTGTGACTGCGGCCCCTTTAGGAGGCGAAAAATTTCAATGTGACCTATGGAAATAAAAAGGTTCCCAACCCCTGCTTTAGCCCGTTGGTCTGCAAACTCATGTGTAGAAAGAGCCAAAAATCAGTAGTAAGTCGATTGAAATATTTTGAGAGTTAAATTTCTTTTCAAGAACCTGTCAAGGATTATGTTTTTGGAGTAGGTTTATACTAGGTCCTAAACGTTACATACAACCAGATCTATAATAACAATTTTATTTATATAAATGCAATTGAAAAGTTTTGATAAGTCTGATTCCTATATTAATACTTTTAATTTCGTGCAGGATTCCAGATTCTAATCAGTAAGTCAATTTACTCTTGATGAGGTTCATGCTTGAAAATGATTGTTCGCGTGAATACTTGAAGCCAAAAAATGAAAGAATAGCTGATTGTAATATTCAGAAATACTTTTCCAGATGCGGAAAAATATCATATATTCCTTATCCAGGTCTTTCAAAGCAGTCCACTTTTGCTGTGAACTGAAATTACATTTGTTTTCTCTAATTTTTCCAGATCTTTGTTTTTTTTAACTCCAGCAATTCCATTTCAAAAGCTCCAATGTCAATAGTAAAGGGAGAGAAATTCAATTCTTTAACGTCGGCAGTGAGTGATTTTTTAACAAAAGCTAAAGTCACTATGCTATTTTTAAATTCCTAAAAACTTCATAGAGAAGCTTCCATCATATTTAAAATTTTTAAAAGTTCCAAAACGTATAAAAATTCAGAATTAATAAATTAATTAAAAATTTG
>CAUHTR010007373.1:0-34538 GCA_959609185.1 Schmidtea polychroa | reverse complement strand
AAAAACTGAAAATTGACGTATTTCGGAGAAAACAGGCTGGACGAATGGCAAATAATGAGATGAATATAAAATCAATGAAACGTCTTCAGAAAAAGAAATTCAAAAAATGCAAATTAATTAAAAATAAATAAATAATTTAGTAGCTATGAGGAAAACACAAGCCATGTTGAGAACCCGAGCGATAATTGAGAAAATAATGAGATTAACCCATCCTAAAAAAATCAATAAAAAGATTAACATTTTTAATATTAAATTATTTGAACAGGCAGAGAGGCGGGAGGTCGCCTGCCTAAATTTCTTATTTCCGAAAGGATATAGTTCACATAATTATTCTGTTGGCGAAAGTTGATTTAAAAGGCAGGGACAATAGTGATGAATTGCCAGCTGGTCAAAGAGAAGTCAATAGATAATTATTCTCGAAATTATAGCATCAATTTGGTGCTCCCATGGCTCTGCTGCACATCCACGTCCAGGGCGGTTGCCCTATTTGCCAGCCCATATAAACGACACTGTGGCATATATATGACATATATATGGTCGTATAGCCAATGGGTAATTGTTTAATCGTCCTTTGAAGCTTGGTTCTTAGTATAATCGTCCGCGTTTCTCGACGGAGCAACTCGTACACTTCATCGGCCACCTCATAATCTGACAGACAACTGAAACCTGTATCATTAGCTGCGGTGATTTTCTTGACTTGTAATTTCTCAATATCTGCCTCATTTGCTAGTGGAGGACCACTTTGTTCAAATTGATTCTTAATACTCGTTACACACTTGTCAAAACTTTGATCTGAAAATATGTAATCTGACGAATCGGATCGAAATCCTGTGGCAGCAATCCACCAATTAAATTTGATATTAGTTGACCAAAAACACTATTAAAGTTATCAGGATCTCTTGGAGTCATAAAAAAGGAACCATCAGTTTCGTTTGTAGTATTTCCAACAGGAACATGACGAATAATATGAGAAACATTCAAGGCATCATCATTATTTTCCATTGAGTTATAACGAATAATATGAAAAATCATATATTTCCCAACAGGACAGGAATTCAAAAAAATTCCAACAATCAAAAAGCAAATTCAAATCGAACCAAAAACTCCTTTTTAAAACCAAACTCGAAAACAACTCACAATTCGAAACATCCAACAAAAACTCTGAGTCCAAATCGATCCAAACTCTGACAATATTCACAATTGTCCGCGTCTGTGTGCGCACACAAAAACCTCCAAAAACCAGTACAACGCACACAGACGCGAGCATCGACAATTAATCAGTAATTGAATTAAATTGTATAAAAATTACAATGTTTAAGCTGCCTGCAAAATATTGTCTATTGTTCTTAATTTATTTCACTTACTTTCTTCTTGATCTCGAACCTGTCCCTGGTTATTATTGGCAAAGCTAACGAGACCCTAGAATATTTTAATTATTTTTTACATATTAATAACGACGATAAGAATGATTAAAATGTTAAAATGCCAGCAAATTTCAACCGGAAAAGAATCGGAAATTTTAGAGATTTCCTATCTCAATTCTGCAAAGTCATTTCCAAAACTGAAACTATTTGAAACAATAAAGAAAATTATTTTTTTGAAACATAATTTTGATTTTTTTACTGAAATTTAATTGAGATTTACATTTTAATTTTCCGGTAGAAAATTTAAAAACTGAAAAAATTTCTTTTAACAAAAAAATCTGAAAATTTCTGTCATGCTTCAATTCGTTAAGTCTAAAATGGATTTCAAACCAAAATATTTCTCCATAGGAAATTTCTTAAATTTCATTTAAATATTTATTAAAATATTTTCATTAAATATATATTTGGAATTTCACAACATTTTTCATAACTTTGCTTATATGAATTTTTGTTTTAATTAGCACGAAATTTAAAAAATCAATCGAAGAAAATACAACAACTCTTCCATTAAAACAAGTTAAATTAAATTTTTAAACATTGAATAAAAGCTAAAATTAATAAATATCTGTCAGTATAGACTTTATTTCAGATTTTAGCATTTTTCAATGGAACATTTCATTATTACGATGTACAAGAGATAAAGGTATCATCTACATGTCTTGCATTCGAGGTTATCTATAAAGATGAATCCTAACCATCCTGAGATGCTAGAACCCTTATGCAGGCCTTTAACTTATTTATATATCTTTTTTTCAAAGGTAAAATAGAAGTTCTTGAGAATAACAGTAAGACGTTTGATGATATTCTCGGTATTCATTTCTTATATTAAAAAGTTGCTTTCTTTTAATTTCTTTTCTAAATATTTATTATCCTTTTTTGGTTCAATAGATGTGTATATGGGTACGTCATCAAGGCTAAAGGGGTATTTGAATTATCTATGGGTAATGCTGCTTTTATTTAATCTTGATCTCAGTCGCTGCTTTGAGGATGGCGTGGTACAGTGTTCAATAATGGTTTTAAGATCTTTAGTTGTTGGTCCATTTGTGTTGGATGCAATAGGTCTAATTTTGATAGGAAGGCCCTCTTTGTGAGTTTTTATTAGGTGGTGGAAGTTAGGAAGATCGGAATTTTTTGTAATGAAGATTTTAGGTAATCTGTTCTTGAGGCCTATTTCTACAGCAATGCCTTTTCATATTTTGTTGATCTTCATTTCGACTTGTTTGGGCTAACTTTCACTGTGGTGTTCGCAAGCAGCTTCAAAGTAACGGTCCACTCATCAGCGAAATACTCAACTAAAAGATCCTGAAAGAACTTTAACGCATCGACCTTCCAATTCGTATAGATTATAAATATTGAACATTGAGGGAAGTTCTGGCAAACAACACAAAAAAAAGAAAATATTGCACAATGGAAAACTACCAGATACCGAAGAAAATATGCTTTCGAAAAAACGTTGTCTACTGCATCAAGTGCAATGTATGCAAAGAAATATACATTGGAAGTATGTTCAGGACCTTGCATCAAAGAGTTAAAGAACATCTAGATCCTGGTGGAAAATCGTCGATATACAGACATCTTCAACAATGTCAACCAAGGAAAGAAAGAAAAAATATTTTACTTGAAACATTCAAAAGAAAAATGTCAAATTTAAAGAGGCAATTCTGATCATAAACAGACGGCCAACCATCAACACTAAAGAAGAGATCAGTGAAATTATCAGCCTGATTAGTTGTTAATGATCTTAAGAACATTTTCTTTAAAAAATAATAATTTTAAAATAATATTAAAAAACTAGATCAAATTTTAAGAAAGAAAACCTTTAAAGATTATTAGGAATGAAAATGAAAATATAAACTTTTTTAGAAGATTTTTAAATTGGGTTTGTTATTAGTTATTAGAAACTTTTTTTATAAATGTTTTATGATATTATTTATTAAAAAAAGTTTCTATCAGCCAATTATAGAAGCTTTAAAACTTATAGATACTTAAGGATATCGATGTTTTTTTGATATTCACGAATTTTTGGCACAGCCTTTTTTCGAGTGATTTTGAAATCAATTATAGAGTAAGAGTAATGGCTAAAACATATTTACAATAAACATTCGTTCTACCAACACTTCTATCAGCTTGAACAGCATTCACAGTTAGGTATTTCTATCTCAGACCACTTTTTCAAATCAAAATCACTTGAAAATTAGTGAATATAAAAAAACATCGATATCTTTACTGATACATAGTCAATTTTTTTAAAAAACATACAGTGTCGATTGAAAAGAAATCAGAGGTGAAAATTGAAAGTATTATTATTATTATTATTATTATTATTATTATTATTATTATTATTATTATTATTAATATTATTGTTATTATTATTATTATTATTATTATTTTATTATTATTATTATTATTATTATTATTATTATTATTATTATTATTATTATTATTATTATTATTATTATTATTATTATTATTATTATTATTATTATTATTATTATTCTAGCACACACAAAAATCTGGGAAATCATCTGGCATTACTATTTCACTTGTATCGCATTTTACGTTGATAGTCCAAAATATCCTTAGGATATTATTATAAATTTGAAATGAATAAATTAATTTCATTTATAAAACTTAAAAGAAATTTTGTTTATAATTAAAAACCCTTTACATCATTTTAATAACATTTAGAAAGCTAGATTAATATCCCTAGAGCATGATTAAGTTTTCAATTATTTCACTATTACTATTTCACGAAATGATTTTCATTTTGTCTACTTAATTAAAATAAAATTAATTAAAAAGTATTTAATGTAAAATTTTCAATTACTACTAAAAATACAACATTTATACAGTTTCAAGATTTCATTCAAAGTATTTGATTAATAAATTTTGATTAATACGAAACCGTCAATTTGACAAATTTCAAATTTAATGATTAAAATAAAAAAAGATAATAAGTAATTTTTGAAAATTATGCAATTTTTGTAATAATGAATATATTTTTTTGATTAATTTTTTTGATTAATTTTTTTGAAATAATCATCTTTTAATGTCTTCATTTTAATATCGTGGGGATTCAATAAAAATAGGTATGGAATTTTTTAGATTAAATTTAGAGTTAAATACTAAATAAACGTTAAAAATAGACTTTAAAATCCAGCCAGCATGAAACAGAAAAAACAGAAACCCAACAGATACTATTCTCAACAGAGGCCTATATTCTCATGGAAAATCACATCAAAAATGTCTTCAGGACTTTGTTGTACGGACTTTATGGATACCCTTGTATTTGTAAAATTAAAACAAAAATGCAGTTTATAAAAAATAGCTCGTTTTCTTGGAAATGTTAATGTATTTTTGTGTGATCTAACTTGTTTTAATTATTCAAAATGTACTTTTCAAATTATTTCCATACTTCAGAAACCATTCGGAATGTAGGGGTAAACTCTTGTTAATTCGATATTCATGTTAATTCGACTTTTTTGCTCGCATCTTTTGATTTTATATAATTTTTATTTAATTCGATGCATTTTGCAAAACGTTTATATAGTAGGCTTGATGGTTTATACGATTTTTTTGAGTATGGAAGATAAAATAAAGGCAATAAACTGGAAAGAAAATGTTGAGAAAATAATATATGTTGCAGAATCTTTAAAAATCAAATCAAATACTTTGTTAACGATATATAAAAACGAAGAAAACATCAGATACAACCTTTATAAAAATCCGCAAAGAAAAAAAATTCAAAAGGATAAGAAATAGAAGACTCAATGACCTTGGTCAAGTTGTAATAACATTTGTCAACTAAGACGTGATACAGGATAAAGTAAAGCAATTAAGTAACAATAAAACCATTGATGATCTTTGTGCCAGTTGAGATTGGCTACAGAGATTAAAAAAATGGTCTGAGATGGAAATATCTTTACTAAGTGTACTGAAATAATAAAAATAAATGGTTCAATAAACATGTTCTTGAAACAATAAAAAAATCTACTGTAAATATAAAAATAAATGTTTTTCTTGGAATGGTTCAAATAAATCTATGTACTGATATAATTCAAACAAATATTTCAATAAAAATTGGTATTTTCATATAATATATATTCCGCTGAAATTTTTGGATAAAAAAATTCGCCCGCAAAGCGATTTGGGTTAGGCCAGGCCTGGACTAGGAAGAAGGTTTATTCTTTTTAATGCTTATATAAAGGCTTATTAGTATTCCGTGCATTTTTATCTTTGCGTTAAACCTTATAAGACAAAGGACAAAATCCAAAATCTTTTTATTGTAAATTCAGTGTTAGATGGCAGTTATTAATTATTTATTACTTGGATACTCAAGGAAATTATTTTGGGAATATTTTTTTTAAATTGTTGGAATTCTTAAAACTTATCAGTATTTTAGGAATTTATCAGAAATCAAGCTATTGGTGGACCTGAGAGGGGTTCAATAGATCTCGGTATAAGATTTTTATTCATTTTTAATTTTTCTAACAAATAAATTATTTCTCTCAGTAATCAAATTATATTTATTTAACAAAAAAATATTTTGAAAATATTTTCTAAATACAATCCTATTTCGGAATGTTTGCTTTATCCCGTCCAATTGTTCAAGACAAAGGCGTGATTTAATCTGATGTAATTACCAATAATATTTTGAAAACTTAATTTTCCCAGTTTTCGTCAGAGAATTAAATTCTTTCAATACTATATTTATTATATTTTCAAGAATGTTTTAATTAAAATTATAAAATATTTTTTAATTTAATATTTCATTTATTTTCATTCTGACAGAAAATCAAAAATAAATTTTCTATGTAACACAAACTTTCGGCTTTTCCTTTATCAGGGGATTAACATGGCATTTGACGTGTTAAAATAATTTTAACATAGAATTTTGTTTTAAAATTATATTTTATAAAACTTATACTTTTTAAGTTCTGGAATTGGTATTTAAGGTTTTACTTGCCGGTCAGTACAATAAACCGTTTCATCCAAAATTAGTATGTATATTTTAGAGAGTTGGACGTGAGACTTTTAATTCTAAATTTTAAAGTATAATATCCTTTTATAATTGTTAAACACAATTAAATTTAAGTCTTCTTTCAATATTTATTTATTAATTACAATTTAAACAACTGAGGCGGGGTATTTATTAATATTGATCTAACTATTGGTCATAAATATAATTAATTTAATTTAAAATACTTTAACATAATTTATTATAGATTTTAATATACAAAATTAACACAAATAATCATTTCAACTAACTGATCACACTTATGAAATTTAAATTATATATATTTTTTAAATAGCAGTTTTGGAACTCCTTACAATAAAATAACATGTCTTTCATATTCTTAA
Organism: Schmidtea polychroa; assembly: GCA_959609185.1. Lineage (NCBI taxonomy): Eukaryota > Metazoa > Platyhelminthes > Tricladida > Dugesiidae > Schmidtea > Schmidtea polychroa. The sequence goes on along the minus strand of CAUHTR010007373.1, from coordinate 27,753 downwards.
GGTTTTAGAACAATAACGGCAGACATCAAAAATAAGAGAAACTTTAAAAAATACTTTTCTTTATGTTTCAAAACGTTTTGCATAAATCTTACGTTTTTTTTAATTTTTCAGAATATCAAAATTTAATTCTATGTAAAAAAAATAATGTTTGTTGAAAATTATTTTTGAAAATAATTATTTAAAATTGTTATTTATAATTTAAAAATTTATAAATTTAATAATTTGTTTATAAATTATTAATATTGTATAGTTATTCATCCCTAGTGAATGTAGGTAAGCTGATGATGATAGTGATGCAATCGAAATATATAGTGAAAAAGATGTACGAATGGCGACTTTTATTAATAAAGTCTTTACCGTGTTTATTTAAGTAATTAAATAATTATTGGATTTAATCAAATGAAAAAGTTCTTTTAATTTTTTATTCTTCAATTTGAACAAAACAATAATAATTATAAATCTCTGAGGAATTAACGTTAATATTGCTAAAGATTTAATTGGAATAATATTAAAAGAATTTTTTGACATTTCAACAATATCAAATTTCATTTTTGTTACAGAGGTAATTTACTTTAATTGTTTTGGGACTCATTCTAGTCAGCATTTGGATTTGTGGAATATTTTTAAATTATGTCCTATTTTATTTTATTTTAAATGATTTATTTTGAGTTTTAAAATTCAATTTCGTTCGAATATTTTTCATGACAATAAGAAATATATAAAGCAATCCTTCTCTGGGCAGTCCTCGATTATTATTTTTTGTTCTATATTTTGTGGAAGTTCCATATTTAAAAAAAAGAAAGAAAAGAAAAATATAATATTATATAATGCTGGTGTCATAATTTATTAAAACGTGTCGAATTTTTCATTAATTGAAATTTGATTTTTTATTGTATTTTGATTAAATGATCCTTGTTGTTTTTTCTTTGGTTATTTGAAACAAATATTCTTTTGTAATAAATGAAAAATCGCAAATTGAATAGTTTGACATTGCTATAATTTCTGAAAACATATCAAGCAAACAACAAGAATAAAAATGAACAATTCAATTAGGGAGTTTCAGTTGTTTTCATTTTGACAAAAGATAAAATATATTTTTTATTGATATTATATTTGATAAAGGCAAAGCCGTAAATTTGTTTTGAATATAATAAAAGATATTTTTCCTTTAGTCAAAATTAAAACAAATTAAATATTATCAAAAAAACAGACTACGCAAATAAATCAAGAGCTTTAGTGACAAAATAATATGGAATGAAAATTGTGAGCCTGCTTTTGGGAATATGAAGTTGGCATTGATAACCGCACCGATTTTGGTATTTCCGGATTTTAAGAATGAATTCATATTGGATACGGACGCAAGTTTTGATACAATTGGCGTTGTCTTATCAAAGAAGGACGACATAAGATATGAGCAAGTTATTGCATATGGCCCACATGCGATGAATGACCACGAAAGAGGCTATTGTATTACAAGAAAAGAACTGCTGGCTATATGCTATTTTTGTCGGCATTTCAAACTCTATTTATATGGGAAAAGATTTACACTACGTACAGATCATAAGGCTATGACGTTTATGCTAAAACAACAAAGAAGCCAATTAAACCTCAATTCCAGACCTGGATAAACTATTTAAGTAGCTTTGATATAAAAATGGAATTTAGAAACCAAAAGTACTTGAGGCATCCGAACCTTCCGAAAAAATATATATTGACATGTGTGGCCCAATGAAAGAAACATTTAACGGGAAAAGATATATTTGTGCAATAATAGACCATTAGAGCAAATACATTTCGCTAACAGCAATTATAAACAGGACGAAAAGGCAATTGGGAAGATATTGTTAAACAACTGGATTCTAAAATTTAGGGCACCCAAAGAACTACATGTAGATTGCGGGAAAACATTCGAAGCGAATACGATAACGAATATAAGCAAGAATGCAGGGATCGAAATAGTGTATTCGAGCCCATATCATCATAATACGAAGGTTATAATCGAAAGACATTTTCGGACAATATGAAATTTTATTAATGCATATCTGAAAGACGGAAATACAAAAGACTGACCAGATATAGAATACGCGACAATCCAAAAAACAACTGGAGTCCAGCTGAAATTGTTTTTGGTAGGAGAATTGATAGATCGAAACGGTATAATGATAGTAGAATCAATAGGAAAGATATCACATTGAAAATTGAAAGTAAAAGACTAAATGACGAAACAACAACTGCAAGGAAATTGGAAGTGGGAGACAAAGTGTTAATCAAACGAGAAATACGAAATAAGGATCAAGATAGGTATGAAGTACCATACACGGTAACAAGACGAATACACAATCGTAGTTAAATTCTGAGAGATAAAAGTGGAAAGTCTTTAATCAGGAATATAGAAAAGATTAAAGAATTTAAAGAAGAGGGATGAAAGGGTAGAATTCATGTTTAAGCTAGAACGGAAAATTGCTAATAAACATTTAAATTGTATCTATCAGATTACATAAATTTTTATATAAACATTTTAAATTAATAAATTAAATTAAGCTTAAAATATATATTACTACTTATTTAAAAAATTAGCCAGCATTGAAATCAACATCAAAATTAAAGAAGAATAGCCTCGAAGATATTTGTTTAAATATTATAAAAAACGCAGTGTTTGTATTTAATAAATTTTTAGTTAATTGATTTGGTTTTTAATGGACACCGAAAATAAATTCGATGTCGTTGCTGTTAACAGTTATTTACATTAGTTTTTTTAAATAATTCCGATATCATTCAGCTACCATAACGCACTTATTCATTCAAAATTCACTTGTAAAGATATCATAAAGAACACATCAACTTCCTACCAAAATACATTTATTATAAATTCAAAACACTTCCAAATGAAACTTTCCTCTTAAAATTCAATTTGATACTTTTAGAATTAAAAAAATCAAAAATGGACAACAAAATTAATTAATCTCTTAAAATAAAGTTTAATATTTTGTCAATTTTCAATTATGCAAAATTATTTGCGGCAAACTCGTCTACAACGTAAATCATATGAGATCGTGTTTCGGGGTATTGGCCTGAGTAGCACTAGGCATTAAGTAAGTAACACTCAACCCTTGATTAACTATAAAATAAAAGAGTAATTGTGCTCAAAGATTTTGCGTTCAACCATAAAACCCCCTTCGAACATTTTTAGCTTTTAGGATTATGTATTACGATAGGAAATATTTGTATACCCTCTTTCAAAGTGTCTTGGAATAATGATATATTTTACTACCATCTTTTGTTTGGATGAAATATGTGCAAAAATCGATTCAAAAGAATATTCCGTTGCCCTCGATATTATGATAAAACATCTGATAAAACCAATCACCTCTGGTGAATTATGAGTTTATGTCGCGTCTGTGTGCGTTTTCTTTTGGCTTTGGACATTGGTTTTGTATGCGCACACAGACGCGATCAGTGTAAGTTAAAAGATTATTATTCAGTTTTTGGATATGTCGAGTTTTTGGATTTGACTGGAATTTTAGGTAAATTTTGTAAGTTGTTTTAAAGATTGATTTTCTGGAAGGGTTTTTTTTTGAAAAATAAATTTTGAAAATTTTCTTTAATGGCTACGATTAATACAGATAATTACTATTATCATAAATGCAACAGGGACGTTCACATATCTCAGGATGGTAAATGTGTGACGTGCAATGATGGATTTATTGAAAGAATTGAATCTGATAACTCAATGGAAAGTGATGATGATGCCTTGAATGTTTTTCATATTATTCGTCATATTCCTGGTGGAAGTACTACAAACGAAACTGATGGTTCCTTTTTTATTACTCCAAGAGATCCTGATTACAGAAATAGTGTTTTTGGCCAACTACTATCACATTTATTTGGTGGATTGCTACCTCTAGATTTTAGATCAGATTCGTCAGATTACATATTTTCAAATCAAAGTTTCGACAATTTTGTAACGAGAATTATGAATGAGTTTGAACAGAGTAGTCCTCCAACAGCAAATGAGGCAGATATTGAGAAATTACAAGTCAAGACAATCACCGCAACTAATGATACAGGTTCCATTTGTCTGTCAGATTATGAGGTGGCCGATGAAGTGTACGAGTTGCCCTGTCAGCATAGAAACCCTGTTCAGTATCTAGAAACGTGGTTAATTAAACAACCTCCATAAAATCCATCAAGTGTTAAATTATATGATAACAAATACTCAAAACGTTTACTATTTAGGAAAGAAGTTCTTTTTAAATGAAGGTTTACTGTTATGGAGAGTTCGTTTGATATTTTGACAATATATTCCACTCAAGAAAGCAAAATTTGACATAAATATCTACGAATTTTGTACTTTGGTGGGTTAGTCTTGAGTTATTAAAATCTGTTGCGGAAAGGATACGGTTAGTAACGAAAAATAGTTATGTTTCCATTGTTATGCATAATTTGATACGCAATTATTTGCGGAACAATGGACAATTATTATAACATATAATTCAAATAAATTACTATTTAAGTCATAATCCGCAATATTTATTTATAAAATAAAATATTTTGATCTAAACCCTGTCAGAGCTAGACTCAATGTCGAGTAACCAAAATTTAAAAAACTTCTAAAACAAATAAATAATTTTGAGAATTGTATAGATTTAAATATTTAAATTTCTTAATTTGTTTGATTTTTTGTATTTTCAAAAAAAACATTTCGTTTGAGAAGATTCAATTAAAGAGGCAGCATAGAAAGAAAAACGTATTAAATTTTGTATTGGAGTGATCAGAGCCAGTTTGGAAAATTTCTCTTTTTGTTTATTTTCAATGTTATAAATGTAATGTAAAAAATCCCATGCCAATTGAAGTCATGCTATAAGAAGAATTTATCTAAACTCTGGTATAAAATTTTCTACTCAGGCTCCGGTATCATTCGAGTTATGATAAACCATTTATAATTGCATAATATAATTACTAAGAAATATAAATTTATCGAAACTTTATATTAAAATTGCATTTGTTTAACTTTTGCATTGTAATTGTACATTCTATAACGAAATTATAAAATTTTAAATTATTTATTAAATACATCAGCTATCACTATAAAATTGATGACAGAAATAATAATAATAATAATAATAATAATAATAATAATAATAATAATAATAATAATAATAATAATAATAATAATAATAATAATAATAATAATAATAATAATAATAATAATAATAATAATAATAATAATAATAATAATAATAATAATAATAATAATAATAATAATAATAATAATAATAATAATAATAATAATAATAATAATAATAATAATAATAATAATAATAATAATAATAATAATAATAATAATAATAATAATAATAATAATAATAATAATAATAATTACTATGCATAAATAAAGTGCGATATAATATTTTTAAAGTATACCTAGATATGTTTATTTAACTTATGCTTATTTTTAACTTATATCCAATTAAATCCAAATTTATTCATGCGTCTAACTTATACATTCACGAGTAAATGTGCGGTTGAATGATTTCTGCACGATTCGGTCATAAATTGTTCAAAAGAAATATAAACAATCAAAGTTTTAGAATTGTTCGAATAAATAAAACTATAAAATGTGGAGAAAGAATATTCAAAATTAGACGATCTTGTTTATTACGATAAAATAAAGATCATACATTAGGGATGTTAATAGTGTTAATATGCTGTTTTGTCAAATGTTGTTTTAAGTTCGACTTTTAGAATAGTACATTTAATGCGGCCGATCAAAGGCTACTCAATGGTAAAACAGTAGACATTATAAACTTGATATGATGATCATGAGTTTGTGGATCATTTCAATCCTAAAAAATTAGATCCGAAACGATAGATCTAAATGGAAATAACAATAAGACAAACTGGTGTTTTTAGAAAAGAAATTTAATTATAGAAAAGAAAAATATTTCTGTGATTTACACGGAAAAGAAAAAATCGGTTTTCAAAAATGATTTGTATCTCACGTGTAATGGTTAAATAGTAAACCAGAATGATGTATTAATTTCTTTGAGAAAAAGGCATAAATTGAACAAATTGAAAATGTCAATTTGAAGGTGATAACATAAAATTTTACTTACATAAAACAATTTCGGTTGGCTTTAGATCTGAAAATGCCTTGGATCGCTTTTGAAAGTATTTCAAATATGTGCAGTTGAGAGGTATACTATTTGGGAATTGTCCTAAACATTTTAATCTCATAAAATCAAATAATATGACTACTTTACTTAAATATTTTACAATCATTTTTATTTAACACGTTGACGACCATAGGACACATATATACGTACTCTTCTATGTAAGTAATATATTATAGTTCCTATATTAGTTTACAGATTGTATTGAATTTTTATTTCGGTTTAGGGGGAGTACCAAGTTGTTATTTTTTGTGTGTAATTTTTCTTTATCTGATACCAAAAATACACCTAATTCCTTGGTCGTAATTATTAATTTATTATTATTATTATTATTATTATTATTATTATTATTATTATTATTATTATTATTATTATTATTATTATTATTATTATTATTATTATTATTATTATTATTATTATTATTATTATTATTATTATTATTATTATTATTATTATTATTATTATTATTATTATTTAGTCATTCATTCATTCATTCATCGTGACAATTAATAAAATACATTAATAGTATTTAAATTAAAAGTGGTTGGATAAAAATAAATCTATACTGGTAATAAAATTATGTCATGAATTTGTTCAGCCTCAGTCAACAGGAAAAATTAAAAAATTCTACATAAATATAATAAATAGTTTATGTTCAAGGTAAAATCAGTTAAGGTCATAAAATTTTTATTGTTTGATTGAAGCGATTGACAGAAATGAATGAGAAAAACTATGCCAAAATCTGATATTAGTAACTTCGTTAAATAATGACCAAAATTTCTTTTTGAACAGATAATGAAATGAATAACATTCAATTTTAATTTGGCTCTAAAATATGTTTATTATTATTATTATTATTATTATTATTATTATTATTATTATTATTATTATTATTATTATTATTATTATTATTATTATTATTATTATTATTATTATTATTATTATTATTATTATTATTATTATTATTATTATTATTATTATTATTATTATTATTATTAATATTATCATCATTATTATTATTAAAATACCTCAAAATTCACAACATTAATAATAATAACTGAATAGTCAAAATCATTTGATTTATTGCTTCTTTGTATTTATATAATGAAGTTTCGAAATTTATAATCATAATATTTATCAGATTGAAGCTAATAATAAATTAATAATATTTTCAAAATCGCTACGCTTAAGCTAACGGTTCACATGAATTATATTTCGATTATAAATAAAACATATATTTGGAATAAAATTTTATTTATTGCATTTGAGATATAGAAAAAAAATGTTTTTTGATCCGCTGACATAAAAAATATTGTTGAATTTAATCCCCGCCAAACTGTATTCTTTTTGAAATTCTTAGACAGATATCTGATGCAAGATTCTACAAATAATTTATTTATAGTTGTACATATTATTATAATTCCTTGAGATCATGATAAAGCTTGACCTGCAAACTATAAATTCAAAGATTACAAATAAAATTATATCGTCTCCTTTTGGCTGGAAATATGTAAAATTCTTAAATAATTTTGCTATTTGTTACTATCCAATCCATCAATATGCGAATTTAAACAAAAGTATCAGTAAAATTATGTTAATTAAATTCCCTTAATTTAGATTCCGGCATCGGGTAATGTGATAATAAGGAAAAAACATTGTTTAAATAATAAAAAAAATAATCCAAATTCGAATCGTTTATTAAAATTTTCAATAGTTTGTGAGACTACTAAATAGTTTTAATATTGATAATATACCAATCAACCGGAGTAATTTTAGGACCCAAGCAGGTAAAAGCTTATAAATTTTTGGGGTCTGCTATTTCCTAAATTTTACTTTTTTCAATAGATTTACACATTTGCAAATTTATGGGCAAAATCAATTTAACAAGCATTTATGAAAAATTCAAAGAAGGGATTTACAAAATTTGAAACGAAAATCATTCTATATTAACGCCAGAACTTCACTAGAACCAACACTTCAATATGACGGATTTTACAATTTTTGGTATAAATTTACTAACACCTTATACATTATATGCATTGTTGTAAGTATTTATGATAATGTTTAATATGTCATTAAAATTGTTGAGGTTATGAAATAATTAAAAATAAAATAAAATTATATTTGGAATGAGAGAGATGCAAGACTGGTCAAGGAGAGAAGTAACAATGCGAAGAAATTAAATGGGTAGAAAGGCTCGAGAAGATGCATCAGTATATGGGAAAACACAAAAAAGGTGAGTTGAGGAAAATCGATAAAAGATTCATAAATTTGAATTAAAGTCTGGGAAAGTGGTCATGAGGGGAACAGGTAGGGAGGAATAACATGGAGATAACAGAATTTTCAGAAAGTGCTAGGAAGAGGGCGAAAAGTGTGTAAAAGATGAAAATCAAGAAAATACAATTAATTAATTAATTAGCAAGTAGAAAGAAATCCCGAGTTGGTTAAACAAAGAGAAAAGTAAATAGAAGAAAAATTTAGGCCCATTATCTTGTGACAATCATTAATGGGAGAAGATCAAGAAATCATTGATATATTTTACAGCAGTTTGGTGAAGAATATGCTATGAATAAATTTAAGGTGACGCAGAAAATATTTTATTTCAAAGTTTATGATAATATATTAATTAAATAATTTTTCTTTTAGTTATTAAAATTTGTTTCATATTTTATACAAATAAATTGTGTTGTCTTTTGAAAATTTAGGCTATTATGTACAATAGAATCCCCGTTTTTAATTTTGTTAATAATAATAATAATAATAATAATAATAATAATAATAATAATAATAATAATAATAATAATAATAATAATAATAATAATAATAATAATAATAATAATAATAATAATAATAATAATAATAATAATAATAATAAAAATGATGATAATAACAATAATTTTGTAATTTGTTTATTAAACTTATAATATCTATAGTTTTTTCTATCCAACTTAACCTCTTAAGTGGTTTATTTCGTCAAACGAAATGCGCTCCTCAGCGGTGAGTTTTGGTATCCGCTAGCGTATATATAAATATATATACAAAAAATAAAATAATATCTTATTGGATAATATTTATTAAGATAATATGTTAACAAAAGTAATATTTATGATATATTTTTAACATATTTTGTCAATTTAGGTCAATTTAGTTGATGCCGTATATATCCGTCATAGCTACTTAAGAAATTAATAATAATAATTTTGACAATTTAAAATGGTTATCGATTTACTAGACGATTCCGAATCTTTAATTTATTGGTGTTATCCTATTTTCCAGAGTTCTCCGCTAGCGGTGTTAGGACCTTATTCTCACGAAGTTGAAAACCATTTTTGGTGATGTTATAGATTGGAAAAGATCCCGAGGCCCATTAATTTTAAGCGTAAAACTTATTTTCAACGTTGCAAACATTGTTCGGTTAAAGAAAATTAGGAAAGAAACATCATATATGTGTAAAACATGCCCGAAAATACCACCACTATGTCCAGGATATTCTGAGTCATTTCATTCCTGAATGAAATGTTTATGAAATAAGAACTATAGATTTTATTATATTAAATATTGGATTTTGTATTATGTTATAAATAGTTACATGCTTCCATTTTATAATGAATAAAATAATAATTTACTTGTGTTATTCTAACTTGTTTTGTGAAAACTTATTCACTTTGAAACCTGACGACTCTTGGTTATAAAAACAATTTTTGTATCCATCAAGAAAGTTTAAGTTACCTCTGTCGCGACGGCTTTAGCCGTCATTTGTTCTAGATACAGAAATAATGTTCTGATAAGCAAATTATGGTTATAGCGGTTGAGAGTTTTCATAGAAAAACTGTGGATATGTGTAATAATTTTCAATTTCAAATATGTTACTTATGTTTAATTTCCTATAGCAGTTTAAATAAAAATTTTAAACAAAGTGATTATGGGCACGATCTTGTAAAAATGAGTGTACGGCAACGTGTTAAAGATACTATGTGTTATGTAGTAATGAGATATTCATGAGTGTAGTTGAATTAATTGCTGAATTTAGTTTTAGTTAAAATTTAATAGTATGTAAAGAAGTTTGTTATTTTATATAACAATAATTTTACGATTTAATATTTTTCATTTTTTTAAAAAAAGTGAGGATACTATATTTTACATAATAGCCAAAATTTCGTCTTAATTATTATAAATTATACTTTTAACAGTACATTACTGTTTATAAAATTTGTAATAAATTTATTTCAATAAAATAATTCGAAATTTTATTTAATAATTTCATAATCACGATTAATGAAACAAATATTTTTCAGACAAATAATAATTCTGATAATATTTAACAATTTTAATAGAAATTTCAAAATTTCAACCAATATTCAACATTTTCATATATAATTTATGTTTAAATTTATATATAAATTATAAACATAAATATAATTTTTATTTCAAATTTTAAACATTAATTTTTTTAAAATTTTCTATATAATTTACGTATTTAATTTTAAAATAATTTTGACTACTAAATTTTTTGTTCGTTAATTTTCCTCCTCGCTAGTGAATTCAAAGCCATAAAGACTTGTCCATAATATCAGTATATATAATAAATTTAAAGTATTCGATTGGATTCATTTAATGACAAAAGTTTCAAATTTGTGAAATTTAAATTTTTTATTATATAAATAAATTTTTGTTTTATCATTTCCATTCAATCATATTCGAAAATTCAGATTTTAAAAAATTTCAAAAGAAGCTTTTTACAAATTTTGTAATTGTGAATTTGTAATTTGTTTTTATTTTTCCATAATTTATTTTACACTTGTTTTATTTTATATTAAATTAATTAATTAATTAAATTATTAGTTAAAATTCAATTTCCAAGGTTTCTTTTTTGTGAAAAATCAGACTTTGTTTTAATTTAAATAATTAATTTCTTTCATATAATCTGGTGAAAACTTATAAATCGAAACGTCAATTAAAATTTCCTTTCATCTGAGATTCATTGATTTCTGAAATGGAATCCCTCCCAGCATGGAATCGAGATTTAAACAATCAATAATTAGAAAAAAAATTAAAAATCAATATTTGAAAGAATTGTAATTGTGTAATTGATTAAAAAATTTATTCCTTGTCAATCATTTTTCAAATATTGAGTGATTAATAAAACACTATATTAAAATTTTTAACCAACAAATTTTAGGTTTGGTAAAAAAATTCGAATCCTTGTAATATAATTAATTAAGCACAACTTTAGGATCCTATTTAATGTGCAACCTTTGAAAAAATCCTTAAAAGCCTCATTGGTATAAAGACTCTAAAAGAAAATTATATGTATGACATATTTTATTAGTCGTTGAGTTTTCCAATCTTTTTACTCGGACGTAATAATAGAATTACGTAATTAAATAAATTTCAGAATGATTGCAAAATAATTGTAAAGGAATTAAACATTAATTAATTTTAAATAAAATTATTATATAACTAAGTACACGTGAATATTATTATCGATTTCACCATTGATTATTTAGATTATTCATCACAAGCAGTAGTTTAAATAATACGAAAAAGATCAATATTAGAATTTGAATATATATATATATATATATATATATATATATATATATATATATATATATATATATATATATATATATATATATATATATATATATATATATATATATATATATATATATATATATATATATATATTTATATATTTATATTATATATATTTATATTATATATATTATTTATCTTGGTTATTTATTTACAATCCAACAGTAATTATATTTAATATGTACTGTATGAATTCTGGTTGGTTATTATAGTCATGTTCGTTGATTGCATGTTTGAATATGACTGATGTCTTCGATTACTCAAATTATTCAAAGCATATTTTTCAGTGGCTTCTTCATATGATGCACCTGTTCAGCATAAAGATAGATATTTCATAGATATTTTCCTTTTTTGATAACTTTCTCAATTTATTTCCATATCTTTTATCATTTCAATCCTTTATGACAAGTTTCTATATTCATCGCTGCAAAATTAGCGCTAACTGCACTTGTTAAAATATTCTCTTGAAATATTTCATTAATTTAATTAAAAAATATATAATATTTGCAATAAATAGAGAAAGTTAATTCGATACTGCAGAACTCAACAGCTGAAAAGGATTTGAATAAAATATTTTCAATTGATAAATTCATAATTTTGTATTTTTTGAAGTATTCTAAAAGCAGATTATTGTCTGTTAAGATAATTAAGATTGTAAAATTTACATTAAATGTATTATTAATCTTTTTCTATTTACCATGAATTAATTTCATCAATTTTATTAACTCTTGGAAAATGTTTAATTATTAATCAAGTTTATTTTTCTGTTTTGGCAGAGGTGGTCTAGTCACCTAATTGTAGGAAAAATTTCGAAAATAATTCGCATGTTAGAATTGATATTATAATGACAAATTTTTGCATTCATTAATTCAAAAATGTCTTCTTGTATAACACGCTTGAGTAAAATTTCAAAATTCGTAAATTCTTTATATCTTTTATCTTTTATTAATTTAATTTTAAAGAAATGATGAAATTTAGAATAAATAATCTCGGATAAAAAAAACTTTAAAAACCAACTGAAAAAAATTGACAAATATTTATTATATTTGTGATCATTTATTAATTAATAATTAGTATGTAATATACTGAAAATATTTAAAACAACTTTAATTTTATCATATATTTAATTTATATATTTTTTAATTTATATGGAAAAATTAAATAATATTATTACAATATTATATTAAAACCCCGTGAGCCCCATTATCATAGAAACGTTTCAGTTCTAAACATTTTCATTTTAATATTACAGTTGTTTTTAATTATTTTCAATAAAGTTATAGGAGTTAGGTTCGTATCTGTTTTGCAGGTCTTGATTTTAGAATAATTTAAGTTAATTCTTTACGATTATAAGAGGTTTTGTTTATTATATTAACATAAAAATTGATTATTCAAAATCACTTGAAAAAGGCCGTACTGAAAATATGTGAATATAAAAAACATCGATATCTGTCAATTTTTTAATATATACAATAAAAATTAATGATCATAATTAATTATAAATTAATTATAAAAGATAAATTTTTGTAAATATAAAGAAATAGTTTAATTATTTATAATTATGTTCTTGAAATTATAACTTTTATAAAATTCATCACCTGACCTTAATATCAAGCAAAGTATTAATAAAAATTTTAACGATTGTGTATTTGTGAGAATTATGAAAAGTTATTATGTTGAGTTCATATTCTGATCGAGAACACGCTGAGTTAAATTTATAGCTCTGTCCTGTTTAACAACTCAACATTATATTTTGATCGTATTTTGAAATATTTTTATTCAAAATTTCCTTAATTTCATCCCACCTCCAGTGTTATTAGTGCACCTTGTTGTGTTCACCGATCAGATTTCTGTGTAAGGAATACAGAATTCATGATTCAGTTTTCTAATATATCGTTTATTATTTTCATAGCAATTCTTTGACCTTTATTCGACAATTAATTTTTGAATTTTAGAAAGCAAAGAATCGTTAAGACTTAGAAACTCTTAAAATGTGACTACAAAAATTCATGTTATGAAAATTTGAAATAAAATTAAAAATTAATTAACTTATTTTAATCAAAATGAAATTATAAATATAAATCTGATTGAAAAATCTTATTTTTTGATATTCGATTTAATCTTAATTTCAATTATTCCCTCGGGAATTCCATTTATATATATATATATATATATATATATATATATATATATATATATATATATATATATATATATATATATATATATATATATATATATATATATAGGATGGTTATTAACTGTGCCCATAAATTTATTAATGGGGAAGATATACTAAGTGTGCTCATAAAACAATTAAAAGTGTTCCCAGATTTTTATTAACTGTGCACATAGAATTATTGAATTTGTGCTCAAAAAAATTAAACAAGTGCTCAAAAACATCTTTTGTCAGCAGGAAATTAATTTTAAGTAAGTGAAAAAACACCTCATTTTTTTAAGATTTGTACACTTGAAGTTCGATTGTTCCCATTGTCGATTGGCGATTATCAATAATTTTGACCTTATATATTATGATGTGTCACCATTTTTTTGTACGACATCCCTTTTGGTATTGAAGAGTCATTCAATTAAAAATCCTATTAGAAAATAATTATCCCAATAATTATCGAAATTTTTTAATAAAATTTTAAAATCAGAAATACCTATTTTAATCTTAAAGCCCTTATTGTGCTCACCAATATGGGCAAAGCCTTCGGTCTACAATGTTTTCGAGCTCGAATACAGAGATGATGGGAAGTCTCTCCAATGTATGTGGCATTACACCCATTACATGTAAACTGATAAACGAGATCGGAACACAATTCAACGGAGTTTTTCACCATAATTACTAAAAAGGATTTCGAATAACCGTTCTTCATTAACTATTCAACCAATATATCAACACTTTTTACTGAATTTTTAAAAGTAGAAGACAAAGACCATGCACGATAAATCAACCCCTTCACCATATTTTTTTTATACTTGAATTCACAAAACCTTTCGGAAGAAGTATAGAGACTAGTATCAGTTGGTTTTCTATAAATCTCTGTCTCATAGTGTTTCTCTTTGCGTTGTATTAACATATCCAAGAAAGCAAGCGATGATTTTTTCTCCGTTTCACATGTGAATACAATATTTTTATGTAGACTGTTCATATAGTGCAAAAACGGGTCAACATGCCTCTGATTTTCAAATATAAGAAAAATATCATCCACATACCGTTTATAAACAGTAGGTTTCATACCTTGGAAAGATGCAATTTTCTTTTCTAAGCTTGTTAAAAAAATTGAAGCCATCGTTGGTGCTAAAGGAGAACCCATAGCAACTCCATCTATTTGTTGATACCATTCATTATTGAAAAGAAAATTGATTTTTGAAGTTGCAAATACAAGAAGTTCACGAAATGCTGTTCTATCCAAAATATGATGTTCAGAAATATTTTCATTCCATAACAAGCAACATAATTCAATTGTTTCAACCAAGGGTACATAAGTAAACAGACTACAAACATCAAATGAAACCATAATTTCATTCATACTTTGTCTATCATATTGTGCAATGCAGGAAACAAATTCAAAACTATCTTTACATTCAAATTCGGATTGTATTAATGGTTTCAATAATCCATCCAAAAATTTGGCTATTTTATACTGGACAGTGCCAATCATGGATAAAACAGGTCTCATAGGCACGCCATCTTTATGGATTTTTGGAAGCCCATACATTTTTTCTAGTTGTGATCCCATTGGGCGAATAGATTTAAACAATTCTTCATCAATTTGCTTATTTTTAATTAATTTATTCAGTATTTCTTTCAACAAATTATCATCCTTAAGAGGAGGCTGTATTCCATTTTTTCGAGAAATCTCTATTTTCACAAACTGGGGAGCATTCAAAACATCATTAAGCTTATTTACATATACATTGTGGTCGAGAATTACCAATCCATTTCCTTTGTCAAACTTGCATATATTGATGTCTTTTTTATCTAAATTTTTTAATACAGTAAAATCTTTAATATTCTGCTTTTTATTTTTATCAATATACTCCATCGTACTCGAACTCAACACGCTTTTCACATAATTAGTATTAATATCCTTCATCGATCTAAGTATATGAAAGTATAAACTTTCAATCTTCGCACATAATTTTGTTTTTAAAATATAAAAATTTAATTTTTTAAGTGTTAAATTAAATGATTACTTAAAAAATTTATAGACACATAATTATGAGATTATATCTATTATTTAAACAAATGGAAATTGAAACAATCATAAATAATAAATCTCATCATACTCATTTCATCAGTCCAATGCGTAACTGATTTTGAGAAGAGCATAATTTTCGTCCTTGTGCATTTTCTCCAAAGTCCAGAAGAGTTTTCGGTAATTTCTGTTCCATTTTGCATATTTCTTCGTTCGTGAGTCGTCAACCAGTAGTCGGTAGATATCGAAGCCAATAACAACAAAAGACCAATTCCAGAACAAATGGCAGTACATGCATTGAGGAAACGTTTTTTACCAAAATTAAGTGCCATGGATTAATGGAAGCTCACTAAATAATTCTTTTATAGACTCTCGGATTGCATTCTCCAGAGATTTACATACAGAGTCAATTATGATTGAGATCCCTACCGACCAATCATTAGCGTTCAAATTATTATCAAATTCATATTTCGTAAAATCCTACTAAAAATTATAAAAAAATATTCGTAAAATAATTTTAATTTAATTTTATCAATTGATAAATTTTGTTTCAACTGGAAAAATATAAATAAATTATGTTGTTTGAAACAAATAATTTGCAGACGTAGAAATACAATTTTTCAGTAAATTCAATGAGAACTTTAAGGTAAACTTTATTGGAATTATTTCAGTTATTAAATGACAGCAGGTCAATAAAATCTTTAGGGATACCACAACATTTTGGCACAGGCTTTATCAAGAGTAAGGTAAATTTATTTTTAATACTCTTTTTTTGTCATCCCCATCAATGACGATTTTTGAAGTCTAAAGCTAAGGTTCTCAAAATGTGAGTGACAGGGTGAGTACAAAAAATATATACAACAAGAAATGACCAATAGAGACTTGGATATTCCCATATAAACTTCTATTTTTACTCGGTTATTTTGAGTTTATTTTTATAGTTTTATACTTCTGTATTAAATATAAAACATAAAACATAAGATAATTTTATTTTGTCTTCCACTCCCTCTTAACTAGTCTAGTTATCAATTTTAAAAGTGAGTCTCGGTAGCCCCAAGTTTGAGAACTCCAAGTCTAGAGTATTCTAATAAACTGAAATTCTATTCTCTATTATAATGTAAAAGAGATGAATTACTCACACAAGGGTTTGTTGGGAATACTCAAATGTATGAAAAAGAAATTGAAATTTACAAATTATCAAAATCAATAAAAAATTAATACAAAATTCTAAAAAAGTAAAAATCAATATTTTTCTAGGGAGGGTTATGAAATTTTGTAAATGAAATTTTGAAGACGTAAAAATAATTTAAAAGCAATAATAGATTCCTAGAAGTGTCGAGAACTAAAATATAAATAAATTAATTAATTGATTGTTAAGACAAGCTCCTAAATGACGGAGAATCTAGCCGAATGTTAACTTAATAGATCAATAAATTGAATTGGGAAAAATAATTGAATAAACATCTCAACAAGCGTTTATTGAGGTTTTTAAAACTCAATATTACATGGGTATCAATTTGAACAGCCCAGCTTAACCAAATAATTATTGAGGAAGAACTCGAATATCTAGTGAGACGATTAAAGTTGGTCAACTCAAGATAAAGTGAAAATTGTATAGAATTAAAGGAGAAACTTGAGATGAATTAAAACCAAGTTATTATTCAGATTGTGTAAGGAAATTGGGTGTCTACCCAATAAATTACAATTGTCAAATTGTTAAGTGTATTTGGTTTTGATTAAAATGAAGTTATTTTGTTGGGATTTGAGTATTTGATTAATTATTGAACACGAGGAGCTAAATTCCTAATTACAAATTTCTATCGACAAATTATTAAAATCTTAAAAAGTTTATGAACACTCTTTATATGTGGTGAATCATGAGTTTAAGTGTTGCGTCTGTGTGCGTTTTCTTCTCTGAAAATGGATTTTTATTTTGTGTGCACACACAGACGCGGACAATTGGCTATTCGAGTTGTTAAAATTTAATGGTCGAATTCTTTAGAACTTTTGGAATTTAAAATCATTTTTTATGAATATGATTGAATTTCAGTTTTTTGTTTAAAAATGTGAATATTTGGATTTGTTTTGAAAATAAAGATTTTAAATTGACTTGATCATTTCTAGATGGAAAATGGTATGGATTTTGAAAATGCTAGTGATAGTGAATATAACAAAATAATTAAAGAATATGAAACAGGTCTTGATGAGGACGAATTTGAAGAAATTATTCCATTAAAAGATGATGCAAAATTTGTTTTCAGTGGTCTTTCGAATGTTATTTTGTCAGTAGTTTGTGACAATAAATCGAGAGTTGAATTCACTGGTGGAATGGATGATACTATAATTACATGGAGTTTAGAAATGGTAAACAAATTCATATATTATACGGACATTCAGAATCAATAAGAAAATTAAGCATCAACGAAACTAACTCATTCTTTGTAAGTGTGGATTTATGGGGTTATGTAATCGTATGGAAATTAAATCTTGATGAAATGATGTTTAATAAATTCAAATCAGTTGAAGTTTCAGAAATTATTGACTTTAGGTGGATAGTTGATCCATTATCCAAAGATGAATTTCTATATATTTGTGATAAAACTGGAACTGTCCAGTCGTTTTCAATTAGCAATTTATCCTATGAAAATTCACCAGAAATGGTGTCTACCTTTTACAATCAAGGCAAAGATTGTTTCTGCAATGGATTTAATCTCATTCTGAATGGATCTAATGGAGCTGAACTTTATAATGCATTACCTAAAAACATAATCAAAGTTCCAACTCACGAAGGTATTGATTTGGCAGAGTCGGCGATGACAATCAAACAATATGTGTGAGCTAAAAATACCATAGCATAATATATTTGTAATCAAAAACAACAATTTCTTTGCTTATCGTTCATGATGCAATCTCAGACGGCATTGTTCTTTGATAGGTTCTCCCTCGTACAATTAAAAATTTGCAATAAGTCCCAAACAACTACAGATGATACTTTATAATCTGCTTGTAAGTCATGGAAATGCAAAAATAACATTGTCTCATCTTCTATGGGTTCATAATATTCACGTTATAAATTTCAAATTTTATTTTATAATTTATTAATAATTTTATTAGCGGGTTTAGTAAAAAAAATTAGATTAAACAACTAAGAAAAAATCAAATAACAATGATAATTTTTCATATAAATTAATCCGTGAAGACCTAGAATAATCGCAACCTTTTTGAAACAATTTTTGATGGTTTCTTCTTTCACATCTTCCCAAGCTTCGTGGAGTATCAATATGGCTTTCTTAAGATTAACAACAAAAGCTTTTGTTTGATCAAGCGAGTTCATGTAACCAACTATTAACTTTTTTCTGTAATAATGCTTTCAATTTTTTATTATACCTGCGTCCATGGGTTGAAGATGAGCAGTTGAGTTCTTCGGAAGCATTATAACTTCAATGTTTTTAAAACATTTCTTTAAGCTATGACTTAGAGCGTTATTAAGAAGTAGATAAAATTTCTTTATGTATTTTCTCAGTTCATCATCAAGATGCTGCATAAAACAATTAAACAAATCGGTGGCCATCCATGCTTTCAAATTTGTGTGGTTATTACAGTATCTTGCAACATTAAATAGTTTAAAACAACTTGGGTTCTTGCTATGTTCAATAGCAAAAGGTGTAATTTTAATTGATCCATTAGCATTTAAACATAAAGCTATGGTTAATCTAACTTTAGATTGTTTTATGCCTTTTCTTTCACTTGATGAAATTGTTCTTGTAGGAAATGCTTGAAAGAAAGTCCAATTTCATCCATATTGAGTATAACTTCTGGGTCAATTCCTGCCAATTTTTCAACCATTTTTTTTCTATGAGTCGAAATATTAACATCATTCATTGAATCTGCTTCTCCATGGAGAACTTTCAATTTCAGATTAAATCGATTTTTAAATCTATTGAGCCATCCTTGGCTGAATTGCAGGTCATCAACATTTAGTCTTTGTCCAAATTCCTTTGCTTTTGTAATGATAATTTCATCAGCCAAGTAACCATTTATCGCATCCATTCGATCAGTGAATTCTCAAGCAGAAATTGAATTTTCAATGATTGTCTGGAGAAAGTGTTTGAACTTTCACAATTTTCCCATCTCTCTTTATTTTTCAAAATTTCTGATAACGTAAAAATTCTTAAGTCAAGGTTCTCTTCTGATAATTTGAGACAATTCACTCAGCGACATTTTCTTCGACTCCTTCATTGCACAAATTTTTGCCTTTTCATGAATTGTAATTTTTGATCTTTTTCTAGCCATATGGATATTTAATTTAAATAAATTAAAATTTTAAACAAGCTTAACATTTAAACAACAATAATCCGAAACTTTTAAAAATTATTAGAAATTTAATTCAAAAAAGAGCTTTCCGATTGCGAATCATGAATTTTCGGATTAACCCCTTAACGCGCACTGACGTATATATACGTTCGCGCAAAACCGGACAAAATGTGCAGTGACGTGATAGTTTTTGAATAGTTTTAGTTTATTATTTTTCAGCTAATAAATATTATTATTTTATTGTTACATTATATTGTTATTTATTGAAATTGGTCTAAATATATATTTTCTTAAAGAAAAAAAATTGATTTTTTTTGGTCGTTTTTTTTTTAAATTGTGCGTTAAGGGGTTAATGAATCAAATTTGTCTGGAAACTTTCGAAATTTGACGAAATAAAGAAATTTTATTCGGACTATGAAGTTTTCGGATTATTGAAGTTCGGATTTATGAGGGTAGAGAAATTTAAAAGAACCGTTTATCTTTAATTAATTATTTTTTTGAATTAATAAATTATGAATTTCAAAATCCTGTCAGAGAAATTAAATTTTAACGATTTTATTACGCTAAAAATGAAATATTAACGTTAATTTATTTTAATATTTTATTTAAAAATAAAGATTTTGATTTAGTTTAAATATTTTATATCGACTTATTATATTTCATTGTGATATAACGAAATAAAATTTAATACATTTTTGTCTGAATCCATCCAGTTCTTGTCCACCCAAGAATGTATCATATTAGTAATTCATATGATAAAAGTTCAAAATAATGAAAGAAATTCTAATTATTAAAATGTTGATAATAGTCAAAGCCTCAGGTATCTCTTTAGTTCAGGTTTTATTTGAATTCTTAGAAAATTAGTTCGTAACCTGACTCTCTTAACCATATAACAGTCACACTATATACAACCAATTCTTTCATTTGTTTGGACTAGAGCATGTAATCATATGACAGACCATCTCAAACAAATGCAAATCTGAATAGATATCCATGAATAAAAATCTTTCAATTCTTTTTAATTACAGATTGGAAGCTAATTTCCATTTAATAATTCTTGAATTTTTGTTCGAATATACTGTCAATACAGTCTGAATTGTTTACCCATTTTTAGGGTGTATAGAATAGTCATTTTAGGTGTGACGTAATGATGCAATGACCGCAAAGTGAATGTTGTAGTAAGCCTTCAGAAATCAAGATGAGGAAAATCAAAAGAGAAGAAAGGAACAATAATAAATCAATTAGTAAAACAATAAATGATAAAACCGTTATTAATTAATTAGTGCAAATTGAAAATAAACGTTGATTAACAAAAAAGCGGATATTCGACATGTGAATTTATAGTAAATCAAAGTAAAAGAAAATTATATTTAATCAGTAGTCAAGTGAGAGTGGATCTAGCGATATCTTCACGGAGTGTTGTAATATGCACTAAAATTGTCGAATTGCCTAAAGATTCGATGTAATTGTAATTTATAAAGAGAAAACTAGATTGTATCTGTTGTGATTAATCCTTTCGCGGACGCACTTTTTTAGTTGCTGTTCCCAGAACATTTTTAAAGATAATGAAATTCTGAAAACAGCAAAATGAAACAATTGCAGTAATTATAATAATTTAATCATAAAATGATGATGCACATTTTGACATGTATTGTCGTCATGACACCCATGGCAACTGAAAAGTTGTGGTAAGAGGCATGACGTCAATAGACGTCATGACGGCTATACACGTCATTGTCCATTAAAGGGTTAATAAATAATATAATATTTGTTGTTATCATTATTATGCCAAGACTCCAACATTTCTAAATTTTAATTTATTAACTTAACCTGTTTCGTGTTTAGTCTCAACCGGATTGGGACCAAATTCTTTTAATAAATTTCGATCATGCATTCCACTCTTTAAACCCGATAGAAACGGGCCTTCTTTCTCTAAAATCTGGAAACTAATTAATATAGAAATCCTTGCCAGAGCCAACGAATTCATTTTATTTTCAAATGATGAAATAAGTTGATCATAAAGGTTTTCAAATCAACATTAATCTGATGCCATAATTTTTTAGAATGGAGATTTATAATCTCTGTCCAGTAATCTTGAAATTCATTATTTAAACTAATGTTATATTTTTATAAACATAACTATCCATTTTTAGAAAAATACGAGTAATTAATAGGGAATTGAAGATATTTGAATAAATTTAACTTATAAATTATAATTAGCAAAATAATTTATTTTTAAATTTTTTAAAACTTTCTAACTCGAAAACTCACAAATTCAAACAACCAGAATCACAATGTAATAATTTCCAAAAAATCCAAAAAGTAAATTAATTAAAAAAACTAATAATATTCTTCAACATAACCCTTAAGTTAGTTGTCCCGTGTAAACATGTGGTTACCAACTCTATAAATAATTAATAATAAAGTAGATTAAATGAATATCTGCAATTTCAAAACAACTGCTCGCTTTTCTCCAATATTTAAACAAAGTAAAAATCAAAACCATTCTTTACCACACTTCCGGAATTCTTTTTATAAATTTCTATATCAATTGTTAAAAATCATAGTACAGCATTTTACAACAAATTACCATTCAGTAATTTACATAAAATCTAATATTAAAAAGTTCTGTTAGTTTATAAAATATGTTTTATTGTGGGTATAAGGTGTTGCAAATAGTTGAGGAAAAGAAAACAGGAAATTGAAGATTCACATATAAACAATGCCATATTTACCAGTAAGCTAAATAAACTTTCAAGTGGTCTCAAAATTGTTAAAAAATGAAAAGGGAAAATAATAAATGCTACACTGTAAAAAGCTTTTGAAAATCTCCTTTGGAGACCAAAGGTTGTCCAGATGGATGCCGGTTTTCATAACATATTTACTTTTAATATCATTTGAAAGCGAAAAGGAAATTTAATGATGAATTAATCTATTATTTTACAATTGGACGATTAATACGTCACCATGATTATCTTGAGCATTTGGAATGCTTTCAGGCAATAAATTATTTAGATTTTTTATAGCTATAGTACAATTAAACAATGTATGGTTGATGAATATTGAAAGCCTTGGTCCACAAAATATGTTGTTTCTTATTTATTTCAATGATATTGTAGGCAAATACATACGTGGTGTGTCCAATAAGTAGTAAAACTTTTAGAAGTAAATAAATGAAATAAACCAAATTGTAAATATATATTCAGTCGTGTATATAGGTAAATATACGTGTATTTGTTTTAATTAGTTTTTATTTAATTAAGAAATTTTAGCACTTGTAGCTTTACAGCGTCATTTGTTTGCACCTTATAAAAGGAAAGAGTAGGGGAAAGGTCGATACAGTGCTGTTTATAGTGATGAGTGCCTACCCAAAGCAACAATTTACAGTTGGAATATTTTCTTATACAGAGTTAGAACTTTAGTTTATGATGAGAAAAAAGCCAGGAAAGTCTTAGAAAACCTGAGAAACGTTGTTCAGACTCAGAGGAAAATTTCAACAAGGGTGCTAACAATGCTTCTAAATTTGAGTAAATGTACTATTTATAAATTATTCAGTGAAAGTGGCACAAGAAAATTATGCTTTCACTTTATACCACATTTTTTAACTGCTGAAATGCAAAATTGACGTCTGCAATGCTGCGAAGAAAACCTTCAGACTTTGGGCTTTGTTTGAGTGCGCTTTATGGATATTATTAGTAACATTAATGAGACAACACTATCACAATATGTTTCAAAGTTTAAACAGTGGAAACTTCACGGGAGGTCTGTTCTAAAAATCTGAGGTCGTCAAAATGTGGCCGAAACACGTTAATATTGACTGTGTTTTGGAATGCTAGTGAGATTATTCTAGCTGATTTTCCAGAAAGTTTTAATCATATTAATAGCTCTTACTCCTCAAAACTAGTGCAAGAAACAAGGAAGCTATGAAAGAAAATCAGGGTGTGGGGTTTATTACTTACTTGATAACACTTCCATTTGCATTAGTGCTGTTTCAATGGGTACAATTTACGTACTTATGTACTTTTCTATCTTCTCAACAATCCGAATTTGACTCCATCTGACTTCTACTTGTTTAATCACCTCAATAAATCTCTACGAAGCCAGATGTTTTCCATAAAAGACGATTTAAAAGATGCAGTAGTGCATTTTGTGGGTGAAAAGTTTCAGAATTTCTTCAAAATTGTCTTCTAAAACTTAGTTACATTCTAAAAAATGTATCGATGCAAATGAAAATTATTTTGAGAAATAAATCATACATGACTTACTTATTGTAAATACAAAATATTTGCTGTGTGTATTTATTTATTTCTATGCGAGTCTGACTACCAATTGGGTGCACCACATAATATATATTGTTAACTTTTATAAATATAATAATAAAAGGCATTTGAATCATTTACACTCCATTATAAAAATTTATTGAGTAAAATAAAGGAGCTGATATATCTTATGTCGTTAATTACTTTGAAAACCACCCAGAAATATGCATTCTAAATGCTGTAAATATTTTTGTTTAGAACAATAGTTAATATTCGTACATCAGAATGCAGTGCTTTTAAAGAAAAATAGAAAACAAATTCCTCATTGACCATGCATCAAAATTATTACTTGCACCAGTATAAAGCTATCGTTCGTGGAGGCTTCCTTGGCGTCTACATAATGTAGGAATGGAAATGCTTCCATGAATAATAATGTAATGTACCCCATTCCACATTATTAGGAACCAGCTGTCACCAAATTCCTTGATAAGCGAGTCTAAAATTAAAGCAGACAAATTTTTGATAATTTTCGATTGCATCCGGGGAGAAATAATGCGCTCGTTTTCAGAAATTATTCCTTAAATTTCTGTAATTTATCATAAATTATTTAATATCTTTGATGAATTAAGAATTTATTTGTTACTTCGGCACGTTGATAAAATTACTGAAAAAATTCCAAATTCAAATTTTAACTGATCTTAGATATTAACACTTCTTCATGCAATTATTTCCAAGTCATCAAGTTCTTCGAAAGCTCGATTTTCTCCTTTCTCGGTTTTAATAAACTCTTTGGTGGTTTTGAATCCTAAATAGACAAATCAGTGCTTGTAATTAATTTTAATATGATGTGTTTCTGTAAATATTTTAATTCAAAATTTACTTTTCCATAGATTTTTTTAAATCAGATTCATCAAGCGAAAAGGATTTTTTGATTTTTCTTACATTAATTAAACAAGGTCTACGATGCAAGGTTTTATCGATTAAAGAATACTGGTAGTTTTATAGACAGAAAATGTCATTTTATGCTTGATAGGTCACTGGATTCATGGCATGATGCATTGTCCCAAATATTTTATTTTTCTTTAATTATTATATTATGAAACTTCCCAAAATAATTAATGTCTTCCAAACATCATTTATAATCTCATAACTAATCTTCCAATATTCGAGCCTTTATGGCATTAATTGATATCAATCGACAGTATTGGAAATTCTAAAACAACCAGGCCAGTAGTATCCATGTTGCAAATATTGTCTAAAATAGAAAGAAAATAAATTATTTTTTCACCTCCAATTTCAATGTCTTCCTTATCATATTATTTTAAATCGCCAATTAAATTACGAAATTAATTTGCATTTCAAAAGTTTTACCCACTCGTAAAATGCCATAAATTCAATTAAATTTAACTTTCAATGCCTTTACAATAATTAAAACGTCAGTAATTAGGAAACCTCTATGGGTAGCTTGATTTTTTATATTCTAGAAGACGCGATATATTTACATATAAATTTATAGCTTCCTCACTATTAAACTTCAAACCACAGCAAATATTACAAACTAATCTCCACGATAGGCCCATATTATTCTGCATAAAATATTTTATAATTTTGTATTTCCTTGACTCATTTTTCAATTTGGTAAAAATATATATTAAAAGGGGTTTTGAAACAACGATAAAGAATTTTCAAATAGGTGATTTAAAATCATTCTAAATAAAGAATATTTTTATTTCTTAATATATTTTTTCAAAAATATATTCATTTTATTCCAGATTAAACGTTATTTCAAATAGATTTGATAAAATGAAAGGTAAAATGATAGTTTTCTTTTTTATATATAAGTACCATATTCAAGTGGATATGTTATACAGCGGTTTAATTTATTTTAAGATAATAGATTTACGGTTTTCTAAAGATGTTGTTTTATTATTTCATTCCATAGAAACATTATAAATTAATTAATTTTTTTGAAATAAGTAAATTAATATTTTATAAATTGTAATAAATAAAGATTAATACTTGCAATATGGCCAACACTGAAATAGCAAAGGAAAGAGCATCTAAACTTTTGAAGAAACAGGGAAACACAGTACAAATAGTTACAAAACAAGTATCAAAAACTCCAACTAAACAATTATTAGGGTATGATTATTGTTATCTATAAAAGTTTAATTTTGAAACATTTTCTAATTTTGGTAATAATTATTCCATATAACAATATTAGACCAGAAGATATTGTAGCTCTTGCTAACCGGAAACAGTAAGAATCGTTATCTATGTTTTATTACTGGTTTTATTCAATCACGGCTTATAGCTTATATGTTTTTAATAAAATTTATGTTATATATGTGCTACATTGAAATGACAGTCTAAAATTAAGGATTTCTTAAAATTATAATCTTCAAGGACATTTGAAATTTTATTTTAAGCTTGAATTCTTTTTTCATTAAATTATATTGAATTTGAATTAAAATTTTTCGAATTAGATGTGTCATTTAATGTGTAAAAATTATGTTTTAGAAATTTTATAATTATATTTCATGCTCGAATACAGCTTAAATTGAATTTGTATTTAATTAATTGTTCACAAATTCCTCTAGATCTATCAGTAGTGTATGTCACATCGATCAACCGAATCCAGCAAATCGGCCTACTGTAAGGGTAGAAAACACTTATCAACTGGGCCCCGAACAAAGGTTTCCCGTAAGAAAAATCGAAACAATCGCAAAAGATGTGATAGAAAGCTATCTTGCAGAGGAAAGATATGAACCTCAGTTCTGTAAAGCAATGTCAAAAACAATATCCGAGGTTTGATTTTCCCGGTGCTAATAGAAATTTATAATTTGTAAAATATTTTAATATCAAAATTGTTCAAGCATTAAACTTAGCTCCTTTAGAATTTGGAAAAATTGATTTGAAAGACCTCCATAGAGTATTAATAGGAAATATAAATAAGATAGAAAGTTATTACAGGTTTCGATGAGTGAGAATATCAGAAATGTAAATATATAGTAGGTTGAGAGGTATATCCTTTTATAGAAGGACAAAATGATTATTATTTATTCGCTTGTCTTGATGAATAGTTTCAAATATTGACTGATTAAACTCTATATTAACTTCGCTTTGTATGTATGTTTGAATGTTTGTATGAGTCACGCAAATCTTGCGACGGCAAATTAACAAAACAGAATAACATTTACCTTC